>CADDXX010000041.1:3023969-3131033 GCA_902810485.1 Alauda arvensis
TTATGACCATAGAGGCTCTGGAGAAACAAGTATTTCCCTCCTCTCCTTCCTTGACCTGAGTCATTGAACTTCATATCCTTCTCAGCATTTCAGTTTTGGATTGGTCCTRTGCTGGCTGACTAAGCAAGTCAAAAGGTATTTATTGCTGCTCCCTGGCAATACTGTGTATGATAGGTACATATCTGAAAAGCAAGGAGTAAAGCTACCTCAGAGCACAAACTAGGAATAGGGCCAGATTCTGACTCATTTTCTAATGYTGAAAAGTCTTTACTCTTTGGACTTCAATAGGACTTCTTCCTTGAGTGAGCATTACCCATGGTGATTAAAGGCTCAATTTTCATGCCCTGTTATGCAATGAAACTATGCAAATAATGCAGCTACCCAAGACAATGCAGATTGTGAATGGAATAGTCAATTGTACATTTCACAACTTTGGTGCCTTCAGAATACATAGCTTATTTGCTGAAGAAATAAATGGAACAATTTRAAATAATGAATGCATTTAGGACTCTAAGACTCTGACAATTTCTTTGTGAACAGTAGTGGACAATTGGTTATGAATAAAATTATTTTGCTATTTCCAGGACAGCCTTTCATCCCTTCTTCMATCTTTGTAGCTTGTGGGCTTTGTWTAAAGWRGTTATCAGCTATCTGCTGCAGAGTCCTTCCCACTCAGTAAATCAAAGCCTTGCTTTTCCTTGCTCCCTTTTCATAGACAGATGAGTCCAGCCTCTTTTGCTTCCCAGCAGCAGAGATTACTCARATACTTGTCCACAGTACCTTGCCATGTTTGAGCACTGTTTACACAATCCTGAGGGATTGCTTTCCTTCAGTCAGTGACAGTCCCATGTGCCTGCTGGGCACTGGGATCCTGTTCATTACTGGCTGCTCAGAGTTGTGCTAACCAGCCAGGACTAGAAGARAAATATTAAAATTTGCTGGATCAGTTCTTTTTCCTTGCAATATTTTCTGCAAGCAAATGATTGTCTGATAGTAACTCAGTAAACTGCATGATGTAAGTTTTTGTAACCTTATGTAGTTGCTGGGGATGGGATATTGAAAGCATAATGGTACAAATACACTTTTTCTTTAAATACTTCTTTGGAAAAAGTTGTGTGGTCAGTGGAGCTTTGAAATGACTCAGAAAGTGCAGGGAAGTTGATGGAAGGATTCATATTGACTTTACTGGGATTTGGATCAGACCTGCCAATGTGAATCAAGAATTTACGGGAGCCTGAGCAGCAGAGTGCAGGAATTTAGTGCAGATCCTTTCAGATCTCTGGGTTAATTAACTGGGCAGATCATTGTCTTGAGCAATGCTCAGGATTGAGTTTCTCACACGTTTTCCTTGGCTGCCAGGCAGAGTTCCACCCTGTCCTCAAAGCCTTTTCTCATGGGCAGCACCAAACTCCCTGAGGGCCAGGCAGCCCCACAGCCCTGCCACCACCCACTCCCAATGTAACTCAAAAAAGTGGAAAGAGATGGGAAGGATTAGGGTGATGATTGTCTATTACCATGGATTTAAGGTTTTCTTTGAGCCATTAAGAAGGTCAGGCACAGAGCACCATTCTAGGGAGTGAAGACCTGCTTCTGGGAATGCCTGTGGGTTAGGAACAGTGCTGTGAGGAGCAGCTCATGGCAGGGGCACGTGTGAAGGTGTTTGGTGGTAGGCAATGTTTGGTAGCAGAAATGGGAGGTGCAGAGGCCATGAAGGAGGTTTGTTCCCTGGAGGGCAGCAGCCTGGTGCTGCTTTGCTGGCTGCAGAGATGTCCCTGGGCTGTGGCAGTGCCTGGCACAAGTGCCATGGCAGGGCTTGTTCTGKTAATCTTTGTTTGCTGTGTAATTCTTGGGTTTGTCCAAAGTAGAATAACTTCCCTGATCAAAAGCTGCTGTTGTTTTTCAGAAGTGTATGATCCATGGAGAGCTCCCAAGGACTCTGGAAAATCTGCAGCAAACACAAAAAAGGCAGGGCTTTAACCCAAACCAATACTGTCTTCCCTTCAGAGGGGAAGGAGGGGCTCATCTTACAGTGACATTAAGAATTCATTCCCCTAAATCAGATACGTCACCTTGCCATTTTGACTTCATTCATTAAAATAGTGGCTCATTAGTGATTCCCTTGTGCAGTATAGRATTTGCACATTAAAGGCTATGCATTTCATGTGCTTTACTGCATTTGGGGATACATTTCTAGCCATTCTGTTTGCAAGGAAAAAGTGTGGGTTTTGAAAGAAAAAATGTAGGAATTCTAGTAATTTGATCCTYTTTTCCCCATAAGTCTTTTCTAATCTTTTCAGGCCCCTAATATTTCATTTTGGAAACTGAAGCTRTTGTGACACAGGACCCACTGAAGTAGCACTGATCTCTTTCCAAGTGTGTTTGATGTGTATTCTCTTTTGTGCTTTGGTGTGTTGAGATTTTCCATCATTGCCTTAGTCTTGCCATAAGAATCGTCTCTAAGCTGAGAAAACACCTRAAATCCTGGACAGGGAGGAACTCTGCCATGGTCCAAGTGAGACCACACCTCCTGGGGAGTGGGGATGTGTGATTACCTTGTGTCAGCCTGGTTGGAGAAAGGTGCCATGAACCATATGCCAGACAAAAACCTCTTCCCTAAATAGACAAATCTTCCCATTTGGCAGTGGCAGATTTTCAAGTGGTGTGAAATTCAGAGTGGAAAGGGCTGATTTTTCCATCAGCCATGCTGAGGGAAAGCTCCTCAACCAGAGGAGAGTAGGAATGGGATGGGAGAAGTGCCTTGGGCAGTGCAGTGAGCCCTCTCTGCTGAACTGGGGAGGAAAGGACAACACTGCAGCCTCCCTGCTCCCACCTGCCCTCCCTTCTGGGCACACACAGATCCCCAGGGCCTTGGGAGGGTCACTAAAACACTGCAAGGGCCACATCTCCCAAATGTCTGAGTATTGGGTARGTTCTTGAACCTTGTTGGGTGAAAATAGAAGAATTCAACATGAGGGGGGAAATTTCAACTAGGAATAGCCAAGAAGGAAAAGAATATGAAAATACTAAATTTACTTGAAGAGCTGAATGGAACAGATTGGAACATTATTTGAGTCTTTTATGTAATATTTAGGCTTGTTCCAGACCCTGGYTGATGAACTGCTTCCATATTCCTGGAATTTGAGGGCAGAGCTGTTCATTTAGCAGTAAATGCTGGGGCTGGATGGAAGGAATGTCATTCCTAACTGAAGTCGAAGTCTAATCCTTTGGTTTCACTGGTGACTCAGRTTACAATAATTCAATATGGAGAGGGTTCATTCTCCCTCCTCCCTTTTCTTACTGCATTACAAATGGCCAGTAAAAGAAATCTAGCAAAATGCTGACCCTGCTTGAAATGCAATTAAATATATCCACATTCCATCTCCTGTCTTCTCTGTGGTTTTCTTACAAACAAGAGACTCAGCTCTTTTCTTCTTGCCTTCTCAGTCTCTCTCCAACAGCATCTTCTGTGCTTTCAAATGCTTGTACTGATAGTTTTTCAAATTCCAAACAAGAAACTCTCCCATACAATAAAGTTCCATACAAATATAGCTAATGTCAATAAAGCTAAAAAGATATGTCAGCAAAGACCCAWACAGCCAATTTATTACAGTTAAACATCCTGCCCAGACATTTTATTTACAATCAAAGCTTGTTATATAAGGCAATTCCTCTTCCCTTGATATCTTTTTTTATCTCACAGTTTACAAATTACTCTCTCTTTGTATCCCATATGMAATACTGAATTCACTTGTGCATGTTCTTTGAATACAGCCTTTCTGTTTCTTTTTAAAAACGTTGTTGAATAATCACTTGAAAGTTTGTGCAGAAAAAAAACTTGTGTATTTGGCCTTTTTAACCGAAAGAAGTTGTATCACAATTCATTTAAACAAATATAAGACATTMCTGAGCACAGTCTCTTGCTAACAAAGTCCCCCAAACAACTTAGAAACATGGTTTACAGAAATGTATATTTTTCTCACCATCTTARRTTTCACTATATTCTTTTCCCACTGTAAATATCCATAGGAGGAAATATGCATRACTCTTTCTATAGGTTTCAGAATATGGCTGCTTGGGGACAGAAGRAAACCACAGGCCATTCTGATAGAAAAAGAAAAGAAGGCAACTTTTTAATATATTGAGATACAAACCCAGAAACTGATATTTGCTATAAAATGGCTACTTTTGACTTTTATACAAACAGATCRAGCCTCTTTCAGGCTCCCAAAATATCCTTTATGTGACTTCACAACTTTATGCTCCACGGCTTCTAAACTGGCCCTCAAATATTGTTATGGGAACGTTAGGAAAGAGAGCTGGTATTAAATTACGCTTTCAATCAGTCATCTACATCTGTTTGTGTTTGTCAGGGAAAACCTGGGACAGGGGTGCAGCTTCTATCTGATGGAGTCTGCATCTGTGAGCAGGTTCCAGGACGCTTTATCTGGCACAGGAGAACAGTAAAAGCTTCCCTTCTTTACCAGATCTGCTCCAGAGATACYGAATTCCTTCATGATAATGAGGTGTCCAGAATAGTAACAAGAGGCCAGGAGAGTGTTTTTGGTTGAGGCTGTGCTGGGGTGTCTGCTGGCTGTGGGCAAATGCACACCAGTGTACCTGAGTGAACCTGAGCCCAGAGCCAGCAGTGAAACCTTATCAGGTGCCAGATCTCCTGGGCCATATGGGGCAGGTGTAGGATTGCTGTGTCTGCCACAGCTGGGACAGGCACTGCAGGGAGGACTATGACAAATAAGCACAGCTATTGCCCAACTTGATAGTGTAGTTCCTGCTTGTAAGACTTCTACCTGGGCTTTAATGTTGGTGGTGAGAAAAAGTTCTGTCTCTGCCACACTTTGCATGCAAAATACTYAAAAAACAGCATTCCTTTGCAGGTGCAGTTAATATGGGTACAGAGGAGTACAAATAATTACCTGCCTGGCAAAGTGGGTGGAGAAATACTTCCCATTCGAGTCTTTGAAAGGTGGAGAGTGGAACTGTGGAAATTTCCTGGACTGTGTCATTTTAAGTTTTGCAGATGTTCTCCCCATGGCATTTTCCTCCCATCTCYGGTTTAGCCACAGCACAAAAATGTTTTGACCAACACTGCAGRCTCAGGAAAGGTCATACATGTACCTTCTTGTGACATGTTTTTCTAACCTCTCTACCTGCTGTGGGTAGTCTGCAGCCTCCTGTGCTGACAAGTCTGCCATGGCTGGGGCTGTGATTAATGGGCTTTCATTAGCGTTTGTGCAACCAGCCCTGAGAACCCTCAGAGGTGCTCTGGCCTCCTCCTCTCACTGGGAACTTTGTCATGGCAATAAGGACATTGGAGATTCTCTACCCAAAATTTTCCCCTGAGCACCATGGGTGAGTAGTGATTTGTATTGGAAAGGGTGATGTATAATAATGATGGCTACCACGTCCTGGCTAGAAGGAAGAGYAAAACATCCTGCTGTTGCCATCATAGAATTCCACCTTTGACTAGAGGCTGCTTCATTCATGACCTTGTTGTAGGGTTAGCTGACACACCTGCTGGCTCTGAGCATGGATGGGAAGGAAGACAGGGAGAAATACGCAGGGAGAGGCTGCAGAGCAGGTGTTTCTTCCTCAGTGTGAGAAAAGGGAGTGGTTTGACTGCAAAGGAAATGGAAGGATTGAGTGCAATTTTWAAGACAGTTATACAAGCCTGGAGATAGACACACATATCTTCAGTGTGCCCTTGTTCTGAGCTGACAGATGGGGTTGGTCCCAAAGTTACCCAGTTGTGTTAGCTGTGCCCAAACGAGTCAACCTCTCCCCATCTTTCTTCCCTGGATTTGTCCTGTGCATAKTTGACATTGTGTCATATAGCAGAGGTCTGCTCTTGGGGGTTTCCATGAAATAATTAGGGTCAAACTGCTGTTCTTATATTTTCCTGGGGTATTGTTATATTTTCTAAGTGTAGAACAGCATTTAATTTAAAGAGATTATTAGTGGTGGAATATATTTAACAACTGCAGTAGGCAGGAGGTGTCTTGGGGAAGGATTAATTGGTGTCTGCTCTCTCCTTGCTGCCTTTCACTGAGCATCCACAGTCTGCTAAAGCTCAAACTTTCCTGTGCTCCAGTCTGTTTTTTATCTTTATATCAGGCTGTCTGTTCTTTTTGTTTAAATTATTTTAGTTTGAAATGACAGATTTTTGCTTTAATTTTGCACTGCTGTACTGTGATAACACGGTGTGTGAGTATACCTAAATTTCCTTGTGCCATGTTGCCTCTCAGCAGGAGCTTTGGGAGGGCAAGGTGTGAGTGGAAGCAGGAGGCATGGAAGTCTGACTGATAGGTTATTCATCTAAAACTGATAGAAATAAAAGGAGAGCTCCAGCAGAATGTCATGGGCTCCAGAGGATGATGTGCATTCCCATTGTTTGGTCTCATTTATGCAGATTAAGGACTAAAGGTAAAACAAACTGCCATCACAGCTCTTGTGTTGCACAGCTTTGGGAGAGGCAGGGAAAAGGCTGCCTTTTGTCTCACCTGCAGCGTGAGGAAACTAAAGAGAAGAGTCAAAAATTGTTCATGGCTCTGACAACAGTCAGAGAACAGTCAGATTGTCCATGTCTCAAGGATTCCTGCTGCTCCCCTGAGCAGAGAGTGCAAAATGCAGCTTTGTGCCTTCCCCAGGGGTGGGGAGAAAGAAGCTGGTTCAAAATTCATATCCCAAATCCATGTATTTCCTGGTTAGGTAACAAAAGCCCAGGTACCTGTGAGGGGTAGCAGTTTGTTTGCAAGATGCAGAGGTGGTGCCAGAGCACACAGCCAGCAGGGAGGGCAGGGATTGTTGCAGAGGTTGATATGGGGCATCTCTCACAAAATTATGTTCCCAGGTTCTAAAAGTTGTGAAAGAAGTTCTTCAAGCAAAAGTTTTACACTTTTCTAACCGAGATTCCCTTGAAAATATCTCATTTTCTAAAGTGAAGTTTATTACTGTTCAGCTTTGAAACCTATTTTAGTATAATTCTGAATTAATTCTGATAATTCTCTTGGGAAAAAAAAAAGTTTTAGGAATCCATCTGAGCTTAGTCTAATCCTTTCCATAATCCATTTGCTTACTTAAAAATGTTCTCTTCTCTAGGATTTCTGATGCTTTCAGAAAAAGGGGTAATTGCCTTCATTGATCTTGAAGTTGTTATGAAATCCCACTCACACAACATGCTGTGTGTATCTTTAGCACCAGGTTATGTCAGGCCYTGCTTAAAAACACCAACACATTCACCCAGAGCCATTGTTTCTTTGCTGAGCACATTCTTCTTGGAGTTACTGCTCTTTATTTAAAAATATCCTCGCACTGGGGGAACCAATACATTTTATATTACCACAGCCTGCTGCAGGCTATTRTTCCTAAACTGGGGATAAAGAAATTGAAATCAACAAAAAGGGCAAGACAAAGAATTGATTCCTTCAGCTTTCATCTGGGAACTTAAAACATTAAATACAACTTTAAATATTCTTTAGAAAAGCTAATTGTGATGATARAAGTGAATTCTACCTTAATTGCCCTTTCTGACCCAAGCCAATGATGCAATGAGATGCTGCTAAGGTAAAAAGGGGGCAGAAGTCTCCCAGACTCACTGTCCATAGCCAAGCACAGCAGCAGGGACTGGTTCCTCCCTACCTGAATCATCCTACAGTCTTTGATGATCTCCTCCAGCTTTTATGGGGTAGGAAATATCTTGTGACAGACACACAAGTAAAAGGCTTCCAACCAGAAGACTCAAAGACCTCATTTCTTTGTCTAGTCTTAGCCCTTCAGTAATAGGTGTTTTCACTTGGAGGCACTGACACCTGAGCTTTCAGGCTRGCAGAAAGCAATTCACTGAAAAGTGCTGCAGAGGTGCACTTGTGTGCTCTGGTGCTTCAGAACTGGGCTTAGYTGGACATTTCTCAAGAATAATGACAGCAGCAGAAGGATATGGGGCTTAAAGTTTGGATGGGTGTCTTTTTCTATTAGAAAATATAYATTTCTTGGCCAAAACTTTTGTTCAAATGTTTTCATCAATACTCTGCTCTCTATTCTCCAGAAATAAATTTGTGAGTGTTCTCATACATTATTCCTCCTTAACCTCTCAAGAAAACATTTGTCTTACTTGTCAGGTACCTCAGTTCAAATCCTTCTTCTGACAGACTCAGATCAGTGACTTTCCARCACCTCCCATTGAATGGCTTATTTTCTTTTCTGGTTGAACTCTTTGATTATTTGATGAGAGTAAGAGAGAAAATGCACTATCATTTTCAGTCTAGCCTGATGTAAAAGGGAAGTTATCATTGCCATTTTATATTTTGTCCCATTCTTACAAATATTTCAGGGAAATAGTTTTAAATTTTTCCCCTAATGATAAAATCTTGTATTTGTTTTTACTCCCAGAAGAGCTAATATTCTTAAGGCTATACTGATTTATCTYATGATGCTTTTAGATGACCATTTCAAGAAAGTCTGGGTCTCACATACAATTATTAGCCAACAGTCTTTACATGTCTGCTTGTTTTTTCAGATGACTCACTGTTTTGCTTAGCAGAGTTCTGTGTTGCTCCTCTACTTCCTGCTGGAGAGCAAATAAAGAGGAATTTTCTCATAGGCAGTTGTGTCATACAGGTGGGTGAGCCCTGCCATTAGAAGTCAGGCTCATTGAGAAAGGCTTGGTGGCCCTGCCCTGCAGAGCTCTGATCTCCTGTGGGATCAGCAGACAGGGAAATGGGCTGTGGTCAGTCTGGTCAGTGCAGGGGACTCTGGCCTGGGGACTGCAATCATGACCCCACACACAGGGCACACACTCACATGTCCTGCATGAGGGCAACCCCACATCTTTAGCTGAGTCACATGGGATGGAACCAGGAACCAGGATGAAAMTAGGAACGAGCATGAAACTAGAAATGAGGATGAAACAATGTTTGGGACTTTTGCTAAAATGTAATGGCATTTATGTTCCTCCAAAGAGTTTATCTACTTTATTTTTTAACACATTGACTCAGCTGTGAGCTTGCTGTATGATGATTCCATACCAAAATTACAGACTGGTCTGATACTCCAAGTGTAGGGGTGTGCAAATCAAAACCAGTGAGTTTGGAGCTTGCTGGATGAAGCCTTGTGAACTGAGGTTCACCTTTTAGTATGTGTTCAAATTWAAAATAGAAAATAACCCCAAAACCCCCCAAATATCTGTGGTAAAAATTATGTAACCATGAATGCAAGTGGAAATGAAGGTGAGAAGTTTTTTTTCCATACTGACTGACATTCAACCTGCATTTTCACTTGCCCCTGCCAGTGCTTCTAAACAGCTGAATGTATGGAACAAAATCCATGGCCAAGATTAATAAATTGCAATGCCAGGATCTTAAGGTCCTCAGTAACTGTAAATCAGTAGAAGTGCAGAAATCAACTGAGCTGTAATAATTTACACAAGCTCAGTGTCTGACCTTTAGTGTTCAGTAGCATCATTAACATTTCTTAAATGCTGGCAACTAAAATTTGAGAACAGCACCAAAAGTAAGCTAAAAAATGCCCTCACACCTGCCCTAGGTGAAACACAAAATAATTTGACAGGTAATTAAAATTCTTGTAAAAATTATGACTACATAGTTTGTTCTTTGCAGAAAATTAACATAAAATCTGCTGATATCAAACAACAGCTTCCAACATATGCTAAAAGGACTCCTTGTGAGGTGAAAAACCCAGGAATTTTGAMTGGCTTCCAAAATTGTGTCATGAAAAGTGTTATGGTATAGCTCTTTTTATTTTCCTCTCCTTTAGACTGCATTCAAACACAAACAATTTGTGAGCCAGAGGAGCTTAATACCTGAGGAATTCTAATCTGCATATTTGCACTTTGAATCAGGTACTGCTTTCTACATTTTAAAAGAAACTTCAAAGCACTTGATGGTTTCCCTCCAGCCAAAAGTTGGAGGGGGGGGGCACATGCCATTTATTTATGTGTCTTCTTAAGCCAAGTCTCCAGGCTTGATATATGAACACAGCCTCCCAAGCAAGCCCATGCAGATGTGTACAAATGAACAGCAGGGCGATACTGCTGCGGTTACATCCGTGTTACTTTATTTTGGGGCTGTCCTGATTCAGGTTTCAGAAAAAGAGGAGGTAATTAAAGCAGTGCTCTGTTCAACAGGCTTTTAGTGTTGGTGTTTAATTGTTGAATTCCAAACCAAACCAGAGCACACTCTGAGGCAGATGCACTTTCCCTTAGGTTTGCCTGGGTAGAAGGAGGTTTTAGGAGTGGGCAAATTGCAATGGCAGTTTTGTGAGTCACTGTGGAACAGCTGTTCTGTAGCTTGCAAAGTGTTACCTGAACGAATTTTTAATGGAACAACTGTTATTATAGGGCTTTCTTTTCTTTTTTTACTTCCCTCCTAGAAGCTTGCTTTTAGGAAGAGCATTTTACAGAGCTTTGTATGTTCGTTATCTCTTGTACAGCTTCTGTCTGGCACACAGAGCATCGGTAAATCAAGTCTGCCCTCGTTTGAAGCTGAGCATTGCTGTGGCTCTTGGTAGAACAGAGCTTCTTGGACTCTGGTTGGCTTGCTCAGAAGTGCCTTTGGCACATTTAKAGTAGGAGCAATATGCAAAGCAAGCTGTCTTGTTGGGACAGATGACTTTGCCATGGCTGGATGTCATTAGCACACAACTGTGTTTCCAAGGTGAACAATCACTGTCCTAAATCAAATATTTTCTTGGTATTCTGGCAGATGATCCCAGTTTAGCAGACTGTTAATGAAAACAACCACAGTTCATTTATTTACAAACACACTTTCAGGTTATGGAAATGTGTCCACAGACCAAATACAGCTCTGTGCAAAATTTGCAAAATGTTAATCAGTCCTTAGAGAGGAGAAGCAATTTTTCTGGACAGAAGTAAGTGATCTGATCAATTATCTTAGAAATTGTCTTCTTTTTTAAATGAGTTTCTTGTTCTTACTTATTTTGTTGGGTTTGATGATTTGGTATTTCTAAGCAATGGAATATGTTATTTAATGTTTCTCAGCAGGATGATGGTGATGATTATGATAATAATAATTAATAATGTTTTCAGATGCATTTCCTTTTCAGTACATACAAATGGATCTGATTTAGAGTGTGTAGGATCCCCATCCTGCCCATGACMATGCACCAGCTGATAAGGAATCCCCTTAAATAACAGACTATGCAAGGAATGAACTGATATCTTGTGGGGAAGAATTTGAGCTCTAATATCACCTCTCTCTTTCAGACTGTGGTAAAATTTTGGAGCTAAAGGATGCTTTTGGCAATSCAGGAAGATCTTAAGAGCTAGACTAAAGCTGTCACCTCTTTACTAGCTCTTGAATCAGCCCCAGGGTGTGAAATACACCTTCTAAACAGATGGTGTGAGATATTTTCCTGTATTCCCTGATTCAGTCTGTGAACCTGTTATTAAGAATGAAAGCAATGACAAATCACAGCCACAAACAGAGAGGCAGTCTCAGAGGTGGCACATCCTGGTGTGTAATAAAGCCATTGATGTGATGAGGATTCAGAAGAAATGCACAGGAGTCATTCCAGAGTKTTCCTGTGCTCTTGTGGCAGGCTGAGGCACGAGGAGCTCAGCTCACAGGACGATCATTTTTATGGAGCTTTCRGATTTCCCACTCTAAATCCTGCTTGCTGTTAGGTGACCTTCTTAGCAGTGTGGCAGGATGGGCACAGGAGGGGACACRGCCCAGTAGTTGCACATGAGCTGTGTTATTCAGAGATAGCAAATGCCTSTGCAATAGGTGATGATGGTGAGTGTCTGGCACCTGCAGCCTGCTTCCTGTGTATCTGGTTGGTCCTGTTAGGCTGTGAGTCCATTTGTCTAAGGAGAGCTTGCACAAGCTGCATCAGTCCATGTCCCCTGTGTCCTGGAATTGTAATGCTTACCTTGTGCAATGCACTGAGCTGGCTCTGGAAAACCACTTCAGCTGAATTCWAATAGAAAAAAGCCAACTGGTTGAAGTGTAGCTCCTCAGAACTGATCCCTTCTAGTCCTTTGCAGTGACAGGAGTGGTTGTCCACTTGTCTCTGTGCTTCTTTTGCGCACTTTTTTCTGCCTGACCTTTTCTCTGTGTTTCAAACATGCTCAGCCCGTGCTATAACTTCTATCTAACACCTTCTTACTGCCACAAATCTCTGTGCAGAGCAGAGAGAGCCTTGAGCTTGCTGTGGTTTAACTTTACCCCTCTGTCCACTCTTTTGGTGGTTCAGTGGTTGGTGTTTGGTACAAGGTGAGGAGTGGGCTCAGTCTCTTAATGTCTAATGCAGGGGAGAGAGTAAGGCAGATCTCCCCCTGTCMCTTCTGCATTTCACTCCCTGCCCCAGGGATCCCAGATGTTCCAGAGACATCACCTATGGCACTTTCTTGACATACAGATTGTCAGCAGAGGCTGAAACTAGAGATGGTGACTGAGGTCCCTCTTTTATGAAAGAGTCACAAGGACAGCTCTAGTCACCTGTRGAATAGCAATTATTTTTTGCTGGACTCTGTCTGCTGACTCCTCTCAATTAATTAGTTGCTTCATTTGAATGGGAATGAGTCCCAGATTGCAGCCATTAATGCCTCTAATATGTCTTCATTGAATGTTGCTTTAAAAAGTCAGTGCTCTGTGAGTTCATTAATTTTGATTTCGTGAAAATCGTTGCTCTACATCCAGAAACAAGAGGGGCTAAAYGGTAGCAGCATCATGGTGTTTTGGRTGATCAGAAGGAGAAACAAGAATRAATRYAATGCCTTTGTGTATGGCACATGGGAAGGCCTTCCCAYAGTGCCTAGAGCTGGGYTTTGCCATGTGTTTATAWCCAGCATGTCTGCAGATCTGATGTRGGTGCTCTCCCATGTGTTGAAACATCATTTCATAGCACCATTTTTYTCCCCTGTTTTGATCCGTGCTATAATCCAGTACAGGGTGTGCCAAAGATTTAGTCAACAGTCCAAAACAAATAATGAGGCTATCTGGTCAKATTCTATCATCTGAGTCAGATTTGTGCAACTTGATTAAATCAGGGCATATACCAGACATTTAATACAAGGCCTGGGAGAGGGAGAGGAGCCAGGAGGTCACAAGTCATTTCCAACAAATGAAAATGTTCCATGAATAAAAGATARACTGGATTAATGCAGAGATTTAGTTAGTCAATTCAAGGCAACGTTACAGAGCTTGCATCAAAAGAAATTCCTGGGAATGAGTTTACCTTAAGTGACACCTGAATCTCTCCCATGTCCCATTAATTGTTTCTCTCTTTAGCACTGGTGGAAAAGTGCATGAAGAACTTGCAAAGTAAGGCACAGGTCCTGCAAACCCTAATGCAATCTCAGCTTTSCTGGTATGGAAAATCACATGCACAAAACTTGTAGGATCCAGATCTAAAATGACCAAATTAAAATGAAGGAAAGAAGAAGACATTAGTTCTTTCTGAGSTAATTCTAAAATACAGCAAAAAAAWGTTTTTCTTTAGCTTGTACATTAACACTTGTGGTTTAACTCCTGCTTTGAGCATGTGATGTARAAGTGCCAAAAGATGTTTTTCTATTGGATTTCAACTGCAGCTCTCACACAATTGAATCAGAGGGTTGTTTAAATATAATATATGCCTTTACACTGTGGAAAAACTGTTAGTAAAATTTATCTCCTTGAGACAGTCTCTTTCCATCTTGTACCCATCATTCTGTGAGCCATTATTTTAACTTAAGCTTTCATACTTATTCTGGATAATTCACTTTGTCTCTAAGGACATTCTCCCTTGACTCCTTTGTTGCTGGAAACAGATTTAGTACTGACAGGCAGWGTCCTGTGTAGGTGTGGGAAGAAAGGCACACCTCATATAGATAAAAACCAGAAGTTTTTATGGGTAAGGTTATGGGGTAGTAAGAGACCAGCTTAGGGGAGGTCTTTTTACTTGTTTAGGAAAAAATAGAATCCTGTACCAGTTTAATGTGAGGGAGTATTTTCATAAGTTGTCTGCAAAGGGATTTGCATAACACTTGCATCTAAGAAGTGCATGCTTTCCACCCTAAATAACTATGGTGACCATCAGCTTTTATTTCTTGAAATGCCCACTTCAAACTGTAGCATTTTGAGAAGTTTTTCACTGAAGTTTCACCAAAAGAGAAATGATCTATGAGAACATAATGACTTTGATGAAATTCAGCAGGAAAATGTGCATAAATAGATGATTATAGCCTTTTTTGATAATAAGGTATCTTGACTTTATGCTGCATTGAAATATTTTGTGTGTGTTCCCTTTTGTATTCACCTTACTGAAACCAAACATTAGAATTTTTACCATATGCAAAAAATATTTTCATTCTGAAYTGGACAAAAAGTGAGCACCCAAAGTTTCAAGTTTCAAGAGAAACAGAAATTCATTTGTGCTGGAAAGAGGGGACTGGTCTTGAAAAGGCTTTGGAGCTGTTCTGTACTTGATGCTTGTGACCACTTTGCTTATCAGACTTTTGTGGCTTGCTCTGTGCATTCTTCCCAAACAAAGACAATTACCCTGGGCCTTGTTTGTGTATGCCTTTACCTTGTGTAAAAGAACAACCTCAYTCCTGGAGTTTCTTCATGTGGCAGAGCAAATGGCAGGCAGAAGYAATCCCATGGGCTTGCTTTAGGACTGCAGGATGACTTTTTAGATTTGGTTGGGAAAAAAATAGGGGTTGTTGTCCCCACCACCAGTTTTTATGGGCATACAAGGCAATTTAATGGATTTTTTTCTGACTGACATGAGGGTAATGGTGAACAAAGACACTACCAACTTAGAAGGTTTTTTCCTCCTAATTGTTCTTTAACTACAGAAAGCAAATTTAAGTTTCTGGTCTTTTAATTTAGTCTATAACCATGACAAAAACATCAGCCAAAAAAAGTGGACAGCTGTACTACTGTTTTGTGTGTGGGTATGGGTTTCAGGAAGATTCTGTACTTTGTACATTTAGGGACACCTTGAAATGGCAGGAAAAGTCAATGTTCCTTTATTGTGCTCTTTGCTCCCAGACATTTGGGAGAGAACCATTTCCAKTCACCATGTTGTTCTTCAGTCTATCCGTCTGCAGCCTGCTCCTTCTGCTTCACATTGGTGATGAATTATGCTCTGCTTCCTCCATCTAATCCTTTTCATTTATTTATATTTTATGAAGGAAACATAAAAGACTCCTCATAAAAATCCAACTGTTTTTGATAAACCTTGTCATGTGCAAATAATGGAGCCTTGTCAAGCACAAGCCTTGCTGGAAATTTATGCCTTCTAATAATAATAACAAGAGAGAATCAGGGACAAATAAGAAATATATTGAATTGGATTCAAAGTATGTTTATGGTTTTAAATTGGTGGCAATAAAGTATTTTTTATCCAGAAATGTTTTTACATGTTAGTTTAATTCAAATACCATGTTGTGCTTGAACTCTGCAGTCTTTAGCCCAGCAGAGCTATGAAAGGCATCTTGTACTAAAACACAGCAGAGCAGACAGTCTTCTCTTTCCAAGGTTTGGTGGTGGAGAGGGGAAAGGACAGACCTGACTTATTAATGCAAGAGGAAGCAAAGTTTGGGGCAAAGAAGCAAACTGGTGATCAGCTGAGGCCTCTCTGTGGTTAGCAAGCAATGGTAGGAACACAGAGGTTAAAGAAAACTAATCAAAGACAGATTTTTTTATTAGAATATTAATTTTTTTTTTTCAGCAGCAGACTTTGCTGGCCAGAGTCAACTTGTCAGAATAGGAATATTTATTGGTTTTGGTTGCTAAGGCTRTGGATGTCTGGAAGAGCAGTTTAACCTGGTCATGTGCAGGTAAATTGAACCTCTAAAAGAAGATATGATTGTCTCTTGTAATAGTCTTTAGCTATCCCTTTGCTGTATGACATTTTATTTCCTATTATAATTTTTGCTTCATGAATAAAACTGAACAGAATGTTAATTGTTTGCTGATGAGACCAATTAACATTTTATAGCACTTTACAAATGTCAGGAAATGAAGGGGATTTCTCAGGAAGAAGACTTTGTGTTCAACTGGCAGRGTCTAATCCAAACAAATGTGTCCCTTAAATGAAGAGGTTTCTTAGTAACACAGTGAGTTCCCTGAATATATTGTCTGTGCATCTTCCCAGAACTGATATTTATGCTCCCATGAGTGTTACTCTTTACATGAAATACTTGTTTYACATCTTTTCAGGAGTGAGAGTATCTGTAATTCCCTTTCAGTTTACATATCCAATCTGTCATGCTGAACTACTGCTGAAATAATACTAGAAAATGAAGAAACAAAGACAAAAAATTGTTTTTCAATTTAGAAAACTAATCATCTCATGCAAGGCCTGTGTTCCAAGTYGTGTTTCACAAATATTGAAGGTTTCTATGAGAAAGGCATGAGGAGAAAATTTACTTTCAGGGGAAATTAATGTTTTAGTTTAATTTAATTTTGATGTAGAACAAAGGCCCTTTCTATCCATTCTCCCACCTCCTCRTTCAAACCTTTCTTGGCAAGCTCAGCCCGTAGGTTTTGACTTTGCATGATAACACAAGCACTGCTGAACTGGGCAGTTGCCAATCAGCCAAAGAAATAAGTTAATGAGAAATCAGGCAGGATTGAGGGAACTGGTTCTTTCACACTTCATCAATTATGGTTCCTAGAAAACAGTGGGACTTGAACGATATTTTATAAAGATAAAGATATCCAGCTCTGGTCCATGTGACATCARTTGTAATGCATTTTAAGGGACCAGATGGATCAGTTGATTTTATAGTGTCACAAAATAGTGACAATTATAAGAAAAATGCCCCAAAAGGTCACAATTTAAGGTCCATAGCTTCCTTTACCTGGCTTTGCAGGTATCAGCCTTTTAATGATCTTAGTGACAACCTTCCACCAACATGCAGCTTATGCTTGATTTGGCATTTTTCTCTTTTTAAASATTCAGCATAGATAATCTGCATTATACATGCATATATATGCATGCCAAGTCTTCATCTGTGGCATGTAAATAACTTTTAAATTACCTTCAGAAGTGATGGCACCCTCCCCATTACTTTTCCCCCCATGAATCCCTGAAATAGAGCCCAGATTGTAAAATAGAGCTTGGTGCTTGTGGGGGTTTCACAGTAGTACCATTTTCATACTGCTCAGAACACATTTAGATTTCTCATTGTCTGAATTACACCCATGTAACTGAAAATGAAATAGAGGGCTGGCASGGTTTCCTGAGGAATTTAGCTCCAGGTGCTTGCAGGGTGACCCTTGAAGTCAAAAAGTGAATTGGCAATTGGGTGTTTGACAGGCGCCGTTTATCACTGGTGCATGATGGCACATGAGACATTACTTAGGAWAAAAGAATTGTAAATATGAGTGACCTGTGGGACTTGGTCAATGTATACAAGCTGTAGATTTCTTGCTGCAGAAGGAAATTAATCAAAACAAATAATTTGGACACAATCTCTTGTATCTTGACAGATTAAATATTCGCATTCTTCAGACAGATTGGTGGGGTTTTTTGGTAGATTGGGATGAAGCAAACAGGGCTGCTGGTTTTATTTCAGCTTTTACTATTACAATAATTTTTGAAGGATTATCTATCTATCTAGGATATTATTGCTAAGTCTAATGATGCTTGGACTCACCAGCCCTTTCCCAGTGTCTAATGAACAGAATGTATGACATCCTGCATGAATATTATGACTAAACCTAAAAAAATTTTKATTAAAAAACTTGTTGGTTTTCTTTTCCCCTTCACTAGTGATGAGAAAAAGTATATATATATTTTTGTTTATTCATTTATTTTTATATATATATAAATTGTTTATTGTGTAATTCTGAAATCTAAATCTGATAGTAGTTTGTTCCCACACACAAMGAGGACACTTGACAAGTTGTATCAAGCAACAAGAAAGAGCAGCTGCATTTATTTTTAATGATTTTATGTGGAACATCCTAACAAAGTATGATATGGTCCCTATGCAGTAATGCTGCTTATGAGTCACAAGGGCTTGTAAAAGTGCAGTAATTAAAATTCCATAGGAAAAACCCAGTTAAATGTGTTAAYCCTGAATCTGTGGGAACTCCATGTATTTCACTGAAGTAGCTATTTTGGAGCACTTTCCTGCAGGGTTTGGTGAGCAAAGTTTGTCCATGTGCCCCCAGCCAGGGCAGCTCTGCCCTGGGCACTGGAGCTCCCATGGCTCTTCTGGTGCTTGTGATCAACCACTGGAAGGCAAACGTGGGCTCTGCAAAGCAAAGGAGAGACCAGATGTTTTAAATAATCCCTTAAATGCTGGAGTTTACTCTTATGATGTGTACAGATTCAGGACATTAAACATGTTGATAATCTCATTCCAAAAAATCCCTTTGCTCATCTCTAGGGATCTGACCAGTGTGTCAGATGCCAAGTTTGGAGGACATATATCTTGCCTTTTTATTCAGCTCTAAATAAGACATGTTGCATTACAGTCTCCAAAATTAAATCTGAATAAGGTCTCTCAGTCTTAGCCCTACTTTTCTTTTCTGCYTGCAATATGTGGCTGTAATAACTCATGGGGTTTATTCAGTCAGCATTTTAAATACTGTGTCTGTCCCCTTCCATCATTCATAACATGAGATGATGAAAAGCACTGCAACTAATTTTATGCAACACAATGAAATTAAAAGCTTTTGGTATTACTGTACTGCAGGTATAAATCTAACTAAATGTGGTGTTGGAGAGAGATGGACTATRTAGGTAAGTGTTGGAATAATTTAAGGTTATTTGGCATTTTCTATGGATGTCTCTTCTCGTTTCTTCACAAATACCATAAGTAATTGTGTGGTTAATAAAGTCTTAAAGTGTCTGAGCTTGCAGTTTTCTACTGCCTTTATTCATTTGCTAAGAAAAAGTAAAGCTAATGGAAAACAATCCATTTCAGTGAAACTGTAGATTTGCTTTCCCATCATAGCAAAACATTAATTTGTGTAATATTTTAGTGTCACATTAATTTATGTTAGGTACAGTATTTCAACTTATGCACTGATAAATTTTAGAGTGCTGGACAAATTATTAGATTTATATTCCTACATTTCACTTTTATCCATCAAATTGTACATGTCTTTTGTAATCTGGATACTATCAAAAATGTCAGTTGAGGGCTTTGTGCTTCTATAGAAACATTTACATGGCTTAGGATACCTAATTAGCTTTTTTCCACCTCCCTTATGCATTATCACTTATGTACTCCACTATTTATTTCTCCCAAATGCATACCTTTTGTCTTAACAGCCTTGTTATTTCTACTGTTCATCATAAGAGAAATTATGTTCTCTCTGGTATTTCTTATTGCACTTCAAATGAATCTTCACTCATTTTTATAGAATTGGATTTACTCCCCTGAGTTTGTGCATGCGTCTTTTGTTCAGCTTATGCTAGATGGGGTTTTTCTGCCACCAAGCAGCATGTGGAAGGCATGAAGAAGATTTATTCATGAACAGGCTAAGGGCCTTTTCATGCTTGGTGTTTTGCAACAGAGGACAATTTCAAATTTCTCATCTCATTGCATTGCCACTTTCTTCTTGGAACTGCAGTTGCTTAAAATTCTGTGCTCCTGATCTACTTGAGTTGCCCTGAACTTCATTGCTCTCACTTTGTATTTACAACTATTTTCCCTCCCCTTAACCAGCATTTAGTGTTATCATCAGCTAAACTGGCATCRTGTTTCTTCAAGGTTATTTAGCATTAAAAGGAAATCTTTTCCTCAATTAGCTGTGTGATTTTCCCTTCACAGCCTGCCCCCCTCCTTCCCCCGCCTTGTCTGCTCGTATTAAGAGCAATCCTGAGATATGGAGCATCAGCTCATCTCCCAGCACCTGCTTTGGAGTGTTTGCTGCCTCTGTGGGAAACACTGGGGTGCTCAGAGGGCTCCTGGGCCAGCACCAGGGGCCCCGAGGAGGAGCMAAGTGTGTGCTCTGCACAGAGCAGCAGCCCAGGAACCATCTGCAGTACCCCAAAATCCCAGCCTGGGCCAGCAAAAAGTACTCTCTGTCTTCTCTGCCCATTTCTACACAGAGCTCCCTAAACCCAGCTGAGAAYAAAGTTCTGTTTCTTTTAAATGTCCAAGGTGATGTTTTATCTTGCTTTGAATGTTAAAGAGTTTGGAATCAAGGTGGGTGGTTCTGGCTGAGCCTGGGCTCCAGCACGGGGTGCAGTCTTTCCTCCACGCTTGTGCACTCGCAGGATTTTGTTCTGCTGCTGCCAGTATTGGTTGGCTCTGAAGCTTTGTGTGCAGCAAGCAGACTTTTTAAACACTTGTTTATCTTCCAGCATCTTCCTTATCCCCCTCTATTGCTYTATCTCATTTAATTTCACCCAACATTTCCCCCTTTCTTGTTGCTGGCGAGTAATTAATGTAGTTATGCATCTTTGCAATGATGAAACTTTCTGAGCAATCTCTTCTCTGCAACAGAAAACTTTTAAAACTTTCCTGATATTAAATGTTCAGTCAAGTGCACAGTTATCTCTTTTTGAGCTGTGCTAACAAAAAAGAACAWTTTTTTGGGCAGAGAGTGCAGAGAATTTTATTTTTAGTTCACGGATTATGTCAGGACACAATGTATGCAAAACATAAGAAATCTTATTTTGCTGGGAAAATGTATTCTAATTACGATTATCATTTTATGTTAGTGTTCTGAAAAATGCCATATTTCATGATGCARACTCATAGACTGAGTACTACAAGAAAAGCAAAGTAAAGCAGCTTGACAGAAGGTTTTAGGAAATTCTCTGTCTCACTACACCTTTATTTTCTGTTTCTGATTTTATTTTTATGTGTTTGACACAAATTTCCTTTAGACATTATAAAGTTAGGAGAGAAAACTTGTGAAGTGTTGCTAGCAGTTGTCTTTCTTCTAAGTATTTTGAGAGTTTGGTAGTCCAGTCAGCTTCTGGAAGCACTCTGGCCAGCATCCCATTCCTCAGTCAGCCCTGCTCCTCTGAACTAAGCAGTCCTTGGTATCTCATCACCATCAGATCAAGAACTTTATGGCAAAATGCCAGAACAACTGAACTGCAGTATTTTCTGCATTAATGAGCTCTCTTAAACTGTTTTCTTTTAGATGCCTTATTCTACTTATTTTCAGAAAAGGAGCACCACAGTTCTCACACTAGGGCTGGTAACTCAGTTCCAAACTGACTTGTGCAAGGGGAATTTTCATGGATCTCAAAAGGGATACCAGCAATTAGCTTGGGGGGGAAAGGCTACATCTGGTATTTTCTGAAAATCAGAGTCTAAAACAAAGCTAATATGTCAGTTCAGGCAGTTGAGGATTATGTAAAACATTGTTCAAGCTAATGYCATTTCACTGTTAGCTGTGTTTCTCGTGATTAAGTTTTTCATATCACAAGCCATTGTAAGACTGCCAGTAGTATATGTTGTCTAGAGTGGATGAACAAATTTATTCCTAAAGCATTGTTAGGATGGGRCAAAGCTACCTGGCAGTACATTATTCCTTTGCTTTTGCAGGAAAGAGACAGGATTCATGGCTGAGGAGAAAGACAATAGCTGTGTGTCAYCCATATTTGGGACCTACTGGGAGGCAATAAGTGAATCCAGAGCASTGCTCTGCCTGCTGGMTCCTTTGTGGGGAAGCTGAACTTGGAGTACACAAASTGACACGTGTTGAAAATTGTGATATAGTAGGAATAGTGCTATCTTTTACCTTCACAGTCATGAGTTTACCTCTGAGTGCCAGAGATGTTATTTTAGGGCCCTGGCCCAGCCAAAAGCAAGAATGACTTTATCAGCACATCAGCACTGCAGGAACTGCCTGACTGCCAGTGTTTCTGATGCTGAGTCTGATGTTGAATAACAACATTGTTCAGCAAGAGCTGTTTCCTTGAGGCTTAGTTACAGAAGTGTTTGGAACATGGTGGTTTCACTATTAGCATTTTTGGAGTGAATACTCCTCATTGTATCTTATGCAATTTATCACTGGAGTTGACTTTTCCTTCTGCAATTCACTGTAGAATGAGCCAGAAGGAGAATTAAGCATGTAAAGTTTAAAACAAATATATGTAAAAATACTTATCTGCATAAATCCTGCCATCCCATTCATTGTTGATATGTTCTGAATACAGCAAGACAAAGTATGACCCCTTTTATCTTTAAATATATTTCAGGAATCAGTTTGAAGACAATTTATAGCATTTTTATTTWATTTAGCATGCCACTTTATTTCCTACATCTGGATAATGGGCTGCCTGAGGAGGAGCTGTGTCTTCTCTCTAGTGAGAAACTTCCTCTGGTCAGGGTAGAAAGATCCTTGTCCAAGGCTTAACCAATAGAGATTCACAATTGACCTTAATRATTGTGCCAATGCATCCAAGAAAGCAGGACTACCAAAAAGCCTCAAGAAAAAACAATAAAAGCTAAAAGTATTTCATGGTGTAAATCCATGAATTCAGACTTTTGTAGTCAAAAGTTCAAAGACTTAAAGACAAGTCAGTGTGGTGTTTGGTGCTTGCATATCTTTTTCTAGGTCCCAAGTTCCCCAGTATGCCATCACTCCAGAGGGAGTCAGGCACATGCACATCAGTGCCCTGACTATTTCCTCAGGTTTCTCTCAAACTACAGAAGGGACCCAAGCTCCTGCTATGCCCTTTGGTTCTCTGACAGGCTGAGAGAGTATGCCTGGGACTGGAAAGGGTCTGAGGTATCTGCTCTGCAAGGTAAGAACCTCACCAACACTGCATACTTTTTAGCYCATGAATTAGATTTTGATGGAAATATGTAGTATGAAATTTGTATTTCAATAACTAGGTAGGTTTTTTTTTTCAATAGGCAAATAATGAGGACATGTGGGAACTTTGTGGTTTTRCATGGATAACAAAACACTAAAACAACCCCAGACTTGTCAGTCAATGGAATCCATGCATAAAGATTGGGATCACAGGTTGATATTTCAATTTATACCATGGATTGCTTTAACATTCATGCACGATATACATTGAAGTGTTTTTGGGTGGTCCTGGGCTGCTTCATGTAATGATGATGAGAATAAAGTGYAACTAAAGCAAACCACTGATACTGCTCCTAGCATACCAGGTTAGTCAGTGAGGCTGTTATTGAACTTTAAAATAGCAAGGAATTACCCACAAGTCCTTGGTCAGTGGACAGAGACCAGTTTCAAGCCTAAGMTCATAATTTCTTTCTAATGTTTCTGGAGTGTCTTGAACTTAAAGTAGGATCAGAATTCCTTGTTTATAGTCCAGTTTATGTTAGTTTGAGCAATGCTTTTTTTCCTGATCAGACCTTCAACATGATAAGGCTYGTTTCACTCTTGGGTGAAAGCAGTGTGTGGGACCAGGAATGATACCTTTTTTAACAAAAGGATATTATTGAAATCTGAGAGGTACATTCAAGAACCCAGCTGGCACTTTTTTCCATAATAAAACTGGCTTTGCTTCAGAAGCAATGGCTCTTTTTGAATGACTAAAGATTACAGCTTGCTAAAAAAAGTCTTGTTTGATAGTCAATGGAAATGAATGAATCCTGTTTTAATATGGTCTATAAAACATTGTAAAAATAAAAATTCAGCAGCTTGCCAATGTGCTGTGCCTTACCTACACAATGCCTATGATTTTGTTTATGTATTTTTCTGTAGCATTCATTCAGCTGAGGAAAATCCTGTCTTCATGTTTTACACAGAGCAAGTGGTGTCTGCTAACTCTTGTTGGACAGATTTCTGGTTTAGCTTGAAGGCTCCTTTTGAAGGAACAAACATTTATTTGGCGAAGTGGGACACAAGCAAAAGAGTGCTTGAAGGTAGAAGCAGGACTTTGGGTCTTCCCAAGGATTAGCTGGGGATCAAAAACACATAAAGCACCATAAAACMCCATCCATTATTCTTCTTTTAGAAGATGATGATGCTCTCTGGGTGCACTGGATGGTGCATAAAGCCCTTGTGATTGACTTCTACATCAATGGGAATTGGGCCTTCATTCAGTTGAGTGGAATTCAGCAAAATGGCATCACTGAGCAAGATGAACCAACTGCCATCAACAAGCACTTGGGGAATTCAAACAACATTTTACAACAAGGGATAATTATTTATGAATTAATTAAAAACTACACACATAGTTGAATGTGCATAAATATGGCACACAATGATTCTGAGAACAGTCACWGAAATTCCCCTTTAAATCACTTGAATTTTGTACCAAGAGACATGTAAGAACTTTGAGACTGCTGCTGGAGATATGCAGGATTTTCAGGCAAACATTATTCTAACTTCCCAAAAAAGAAACATTTCACGTCTCTTACTGCTCACTGAATAAAAAATTTGTTCCTGTTTTTGAAAGCATTTATGTAAGAGTTTTGTAGGCATACAGGTTATRTACATCACACACAAGGACTGTCTTTATCTCAGACRTTGAAAAATGGTGTATGCTAATTCKGGAGCAATTTATTTCATCCCAGGTTTGGTACCTCTTTAAAGTTTAATTTTCTTCTTTCAAGTCAGCTTTGGAGAAACATGTAACTGCAGTKGTTTTGATACTTCACTAAGCATCAGATTGAAAAGAGAGGGAACACAGATCTAAGAACATTAAACTGATGTTTGACACGTCCAATAGATGTGTGTAAAATCTAAAGAACATACAGCAAAAGACCACTGTGATGCTAAAGCAGGAACATAAAAATATACAAGTCTATTTGAGTTGTGTTGATAACTGAGCTTGAGGAATGTGCATTATGTCCCCAGCTCTGACAGCTTTAACTAGACAGGAAAATGCAAGCACCTTTCTCTGATAACAGTTGGTGCATTGATAGTCTTTACTGACCTTATCTAAAGAATAATAAATGCTTCAGTTCCTCAGTTTGTCCTTATTGCGTTTCTTGGTTGATTTTTTATTTCCTTTCCCTTTTTAGTGTCAGATTCCTCAGATAATCAGCAAGAAAAAATCCAACCTGTCGACCTGCACTGAAGGGCTGGCTGAGAAAACTGGCAACAAGACACCTTCTAAGTGCTCTGTGGATTAAGAATGGCCAGACATTTTGCAAGGCCCTGTGAAGTGGTGGCTGTGCTAACACTGATGTCAGAGGGATGCAGAGCAGTTACCCCYGTCAAGGTAAGACCCTGCTGTCCAAAAGATGCCAAAGAAAGTGATGTGTACAAATCCCAGGGCTGTAAATCTGGTCAGGTGAATGCTCTTCCCTAACTCCCCCTCCAGCTCCCAGCCCAGGTGCTCCCAGCCAGAACACCCCGCTTTGTGCAGCTGCAAGCTGCAGGAGAGTTTATAGCAAACAAACTTTCTAGAAATCCCAAGGTAACCTCGGAAATACGATGAACTAAATAAATGTGGGTGGTTGTCCTACATATAACACCTTCAAGTTGKCTGGACTGTTCAATTATTGATCCAGAAGAAAATATCACAAAAAATGTCAGACCAAAAGCCTTTTGCTTTCTCTGGTCTTAATGTGTTGAGGTTTCTAGGTCAGATTCCAAAGGACACTGTGACAATACTGTCCTCAAAAAACCAAACATATACAAATAATTTCACTTCCTTTACTGCATATAAAGTAGTTAAGGACTGGATATTCTCCACAGTATGTACTTGTAGTTTTTATTTTATTTTTTTAATTGATCTTCTTCCACAAATAAACAAAAATATTTCCATGTCATTTAAAAAATGCTACTTATTATTTAAAACCATACTTTGAATCAATTGCATAAAAGGACACAACAAATRGGCATAAAACAAATATAGATATTAAAACACATCATGGGCTCTTCCTATGTTAGCCTAATTCAGTTTCTTTGTTTACAAAATAAACATCAATATAAATATTTAATACAGTAGCTGCAGTAAGAAAACTGTTATTATTGTGAGAATGCTGAGCACTGTGGAAACTATCTTTTAAATTACAACTTTCTCTTAGCTAGAGCTAGAGCCTTTTCTCATAAAGGAAAAAGTCATAGTACATTAATGGCAAATATCCATCAGGAAATAAGTCTAAAAGCAACTCAGGAAGTATATTGCTCTGAGAAAGATGGCTTTGCATTTGTGCCATGTTTATAATAAGCTCAGTTCCAATATCTTGAAAATAACAGTAAATATTTAACACAAGGAATATTTCATAAGATTGCAATAAATGTTTAATACAATGTAACTTTGCAGTACTTCAAAAACTTATTGCTACAAATATTTATCTAGAAATTTAATTAAATACATGTATAATCCATGAAATAAACTACCTCAGCTTTGATTCAGCAAGCTGCTTTGCAGCAGTGCAGAGGTGTGTCCCCATGCTGCTGCTCCCTGTGCCAGAGCCTGAGACTGGGTTTGAACTCCCAGCCCTCACCCTGATTGCAGATTCATCAGTGTCAGGACTACCCCTCTTTTCTAACTACTCCTACACGAATTCACTAACAAAATCAGTGTCTGATTGACCTAATGTTGTACAGACTTAGGATTGTAACCTTTGCTGAGTATTCCTTGGAGTTAGATGATCCCTTTTCCTCTCTCAGCCAGGGAAAATGGAATCACAATTGCATTAGACTCTGGAGATGTCCTCCTTCTGGATTGCTTCCAGGATCCTGAATATCCAGCCTTCCTTTCCAAGGCTTCACTGCCTGTGAAAGAAAATACACATCCATAATGTGCTGGCACAGGGGTAAATTCCATTTATTTCCTGTAGTGGAAAGAATAGAGGGGACATTGGATGTGGAGAAGGGCAAGTACAAATGCTGGTAGGCTGATCTGGGGAAGAGCTTGTGGTTGAAAAATCACTCTATGGCTTTGCCAGGAACATGTGGCAAAAGCAAGAGCAGGTACCCTCTGGTGGCCTCAAGGAATTTCTGTGCATGTCCTCAGTACATCCTTGCACCCAAAAGTCCCCTGAGCTCCCCTGTGGTTCCCAGACTGTGTAAGTTCCTGGAAGTCCTCAGCCAGCCTTATGTCTCAAATGTCCTTTTGTCTGAAATGCCATTGTCTTTAAAGCCACAGACAAGGGATTAGTTTTGCACAATTAGATTTCTTGTGGCCTAAAACACTCATAAAAACTTCTGGAATACTTTCTGGTAGTCCAGTGTGGCTGCAGGTGTGGAATGAGATGGTGGTAGGGCATCACTGCAGCTTTCATTGAAAGGAGTCACCTACTGACCAGTTAAACCACTCTCTACCTGAGCATCAGGACAATAAGAAAACAATTTTGATAATTCTTGATTTAATGCTGTAGTGGAAATGTATTTTTGGCAATAACATGTTAAAAAAGCAATGAACATTTCCTCCTTTTAGTAAGTCATAATGCAGTGGTGTGTGATCTCTCTGACCTATTTTGGAATGATTTCCAGAGTAAAAAAATTGGCTGTCTGGGAGAGGGGAAGTGAGGAAAAATAATGCAGTGAAGAAATAATCTGCAGCTTGAGTCTATTTGCCACTTTCTCTTTTGGAATCCATAACTTCATTTCCTGATTCTGTTTTTTGTGGAACTGGTTATAAAAACAAGTAAGGAAGCAAAATATTGGTCTTTTATGTGTTCATAAACAATAACTAAACCCATTTACTTTAAGTCCCCTTTCACTTATATTAGTTTTAGCAAAGCTTTATTACTCCTTTTGCTCTTTTTAATGCTGAAAAATTCTGTGATTGAACAGCTAAAAATATTCATTTGTCACGTTGCAGTGCTGTGACTCTAATTCTTTCTACTGAAGTGCTGTTAGTCAGAATAGAAATAGGCCCTGAGATGAAATACAATTGAGTGATTTCACTGGGATTTGGATAAACCTTCAGAACTGCACAGACAGAAAGAGAGCATATCATGACAAAAAGAATGGAGATATTTCAAGGAAGAGCATCTGCATGTTTTGTGGTTACTTAGTTAGCAGTGGTGATCACTGCTTCCTTTTTCTTCACCAAACATAGCTGAGAACATTAGGAGGGTAATGTGGCACCAGAGCCAAGTGTGGAGCTCTAGCATCTGACCTACTACTCATGTGGTCTGAAAATAAGCTTAAGTTTATCAAGGAATAGCTTCCAAATTTTAAGGCTTTACATGACAAAATTACATTATGTTCCTACTGAAATAAATTACATGTGTAGAGCTGATTTTGGCAGGACAACCTCAGATGTTAGGGACCTGCATGGTTCCTGGACAGAACAGGGTCTGACCCAGCAACTCCTTGCATGAAGAGCCTCCCTCTGTTCCTCAGACTCCTGCTTGCTGMCCTTTATAATCCACTCTGAAAGATACTTGCCCTTCAAAATTCCTTCTGACTGATGACTATTTTCAAGCAGACCATTCTGAAAGGACCATCCTCTATAACTGCTTTCCAATCTGCACCCTTTTCAGTAGCCCATTTGAACAATCAGCAAATACATGCTACAAGTAAAGGCATTTCTGAAGCCATATTTTGATGGTGCTAAATGAGGAGCCCTTCAAAAATCCCACCTCTGTGTTGCTATGTGATAAGCTTAAAAAAAAGTCARGTATGAAGTCAGACAGAGGGATACTGTATGCATAGAAAAGATTTGGATCACAGCTTGATACACCTGAATGCATCTTGGGTTGAAGAACTGCAAAAAAAACCCCACTAGTGCTGTAGTTTGGGCCATTAGTTATTCCATGCTGGGCTCTGTATTCTTTGTGTGGAATACTTTGATAGAAACATTCCTTTCTTTTGAACTGTGTGCTGCTTGTCATAACAGCATGGGATGTTAAAAAAAAATTAAAAAAAGTTAAAAATAACACTGTCAGATTAATAATTTTAAAAAGGTTTCTTTTACTTGTACAAAAGGATAACCTTTGAAAAATGCAGAGATGAAGGCAAGTAAATGGCTTTATAGAAGACAAAAATTGGTTTAGATTTTTTTCAGCTGACTTGGTGATCTGTTGTTTATGTCTTGTAGTTTAGTATTTCTGCTCCCCAGCAGACTCTGTGCCCTGCAGCCTGGCTCAGTTATTTTAGTGGGATGTTACAATAGATTTACCTGTGTACCCACTTTCCTGGTCCCCTTTTCAGAGTGGATCCATGCATTCTCTCTGTTTCATGTGAGTTAGACTGGAATTTTCCAAACTGCAGTGCATGATGAAAAGGCATGAAAGCAAATCATCATTATACCTGGAGTATCAAACCCATGCTCATTGCAGTCGAAGGGAACATTAGGAGAGACAACTTTGTAAGGAAAATATTTAATCTAAACAACAATGTRGTGGCCTATGCCCATTGTGCCTATGAGGAGCAGGGAATTTTGGCTTTGCTTCCTTGTGCTTCTGTTTAGGTAGGTGGCAATCTCACTCCTAACAAATACAGGGAAAATGTTTATAAACCAGGAATATTTCTATCTAGATTAGTTTCTGGAGAAGCTCTGCCTTTATCTGAGCAAAGTTCAGAAATCTGGGGAGAGGGTCCTGTGTGCTCCATCCATGGTACAAGCTTGAAGAAAAYCTGCAGGGAGCATTGCAAAGAGGAGATAAATGTGGAAAATTTGTTGTGAATTTTCAAAATGCCATCAAGTCTTCCTATAAAGAGCAAAGGCACAGCTGGTTAGAGGCAGTCAGGGTGTAACTGATGCTGTCTCTGCTGTTTGCAGACCCACCTGTACACATGGAATGTTGAGCCTGTGATTCACAAACAAGAATTCAACCTTGCATTCTTTCCCCCCTTCTATCCTGAGATCTGGCTSGCTCTTCTGAGAGCACTGGGAGCAGAGTCCTGGAACCTTCCATCCAAGGCACCAGGGCTCTGGGAGGGATCCATGGGACTGCTCTGCAGCTGGGGCTGTGCCACACTGCTGGCAGAACCCCAGAGAGGCAGAGCACACACCCCACCAGCTGCTGGCATTGTGATTTCTCCCCTGTGTGGGACCTCACACCCCAAAGATGTGCCTGGCAGTGGGATAGGTCATTGTGCTGACACAGGCACCAGCAAAGGAGGTGCTTAAAGGACCTGCAGAAGAGGTGACAGCTGTAGATAAGCACACAGACATGCTTCATGTCAACAGGAACTGCTCATGGCCAAGCACTTCTGAAAATGTTGGTRGGCTGCAGTGAGATGGCTGAGTAGGTGCCAGAGCCTCTGGAAAATCAGGACTCCATTGTGAGGGCTGAGCACTTCTGCAAAGGCAGCCTGCAGAAACTGGTGCAGATGGCCTGGCCCCCTCTCAACAGGAACATATCCCAGTTCCAAGGGCAGCAAGAGGGGGCTCGGGGGTTGTGGGGAGGAGAGGCAGACAGGAGCTGGCACAGGACAGGCTGTCAGGTGCAGCAGCTGTCCCAACAGGCACGTTTGCCATGGCAGGATGCTGCTCTCTGTCTGATCCAAGCACTGAACTCTAATTATATTTGCTATGTGTTGATTACCATGGTCAATTTTGTATTTTTGTTTGAGAGTTGTGTATTTCTGTTTGAAATTGTGCCAGCTGCTGGCTGAAGAGTTGAGCTAAAAACACAGAATTAAGCACAGCCACCTGAGAATATTAGAAATTCCCAAAGAGGGAATTCAACTATAATATCTCTTATTCACTAACAATCTACCTGATCCCAAAATGCCCTAGGTTGAAGGAGATATATTCTTCCTCTCCTTGTTTTCTTTTGATACAATTTATTGATTGCCTCAGACTTTTCATACCCCCTGTATGAATCCTTAGAGAAATGCTGTAATATTTCAAATCCTATAAAAGCAAACTTGAGGACCTTTTAGGAAAAAACCCACAAAATAGTTAAGCTTATGACACAGTAAAAATTATAGTTACTGTCACTGGAGTAACCTTGACTCTGAACCTAACTGGGAAATGGAAACAAAATTTGGGTCAGCTTCAGCTTCTTGCTCCCTCAAGAGCAAATCATTCCAGCAGGTAGGGAGRACATAGAAAAGAGATCAATGTCTTATCCCAAAGGTTTGCAAATATAGATGCAGYTGAACTATTGGAATGAAGCCACTGCATCCTGTGGGTATTGTTTTGTGGAAAGTCAAAAAGCAGAGTGTGGCAAACAAGTTGCAGTAGTAAAGGCAACGAACATTTGTTATTATTGCTGTAGAAAGACAGGCAATGCAGTGCCTTGCCACAGAAGTGACAGAGGCAGGAGAAGGGCTGGCTGGAGTGAAGCTGGAGTGGGTCACAGCACGTTACCCAAGCCACACTTGCTGTGGAGAGCTCACCTCTGCCCTGCTTCCAGCTCTGGCACACAGGGAAAACAGCCCCTGGACACAGCCCTGAACCTGGGCACTRCTGAGCCAACACAGCCTGAGGTTTGGGGTAAATCACCTGTGCTCCAAATGGTTACACAGAATATTTGTCAGTAATTTAATGTACAAGAATTTGACCTCAGAAAAGACTCTAAGAGGATTGAAGTGGTGGAACTCGGAAGAGAAGATTGACACAAACTCAGTTCAAGTTCTTTACTAGAACAGCTATGCTCTGATCTTTTCAATATTCAATGAGGCAAAAGGAAACATTATTTGAAGATTTAAAGAATGATAAATTTGGAGGAATCTCTGGATTTAATTATATGAATGAATCTGTTAAACTTCCACAAGCTCATGCTGGTGACCTGATGCCACCCAAACATTTCCATTGCTGCAGAGGACACACTCCATGGCAGGAGGGGGTTTCAGRGGGAAAGGCTTTGAGGAGAAGGTCCCAGCCCAGGATGACTTGGAAGAAAGACAAATTCCATATCAGAGCTCAGCACTGCAGGGTGCTGTGTTGACATGTGCATTTATGGGGTGTACTAAGGAAATGGGGCCCCATATTTTAGACAGTGACACCTCCATAAGAGGAGATTCTGGTTTCTGGAGGCAGCAGAAGATTATGGGAAGGGATCAAAAAGAAATGATTAATTTTGCCAAGCTGAATGTGCTATTTTTGATCAGTGAGCTGTACTAACAGCAAGGGAGTGTGCTCTAGTAAATGGTAATCTAAGTAGCTGAAGTAGGGCTGATGTATTTTATTATATCTGATTGAAAGCATTGAAAAGCCTAAAATAATAATTTTGCCAAAAATTACCCACTGACCTTTCTAGYTGGTTTTCCTATAAAGCAGGCATTGAAAATAGACCATATTTGTCACCTTTTTTTGGGTAATATTTCCCTTAGCTTTCACATGGCAGTCTCTTCTAATATAAAAAGATGCTTTTCTGGATGTAAATAATATGCTTCTGCTATCCTAAGATTAACTCCTCAAACCCCAAATGCAATGTCACAGTGGGATTCTGTAGCTGACAGGTGAGATTACCTTGTACCAAAATGGAAATAACTACAGCTTTACTTACTTTTTTGCAGGACAGGACCCTTAATGTGATAAACTGCATTGTTGAAGAGACACAGGTATTTCACTGCCTGAAAACTGTGCTCACCTTACCTTGTGTTACCCTTGAGCAGCAGTTAATCACTGCAGCAGCATCATTAGAGCAGGATCATTGCTCTGTGTGAGCAGAGSAGAGGCATTGTTCCTGATTGCAGCTCTAATGACTCCAGGGGTGCAATCTCATAATTAGSTATGCCTTTAAATGTTGTTTACTTTGCTTGACTCCACGTCACAGAATTCAAGGAGGTGCAGTTAYTGTGGGGAAGGTGTTGCATGTGCTYTAAAATTCTACCCACCCTGTCACCATCTCATGTCCTTGTGACTTGAGCATAATTAAACTTTGGAAAAATTTGGATTCCCTTCTGAACTGACATCTGATGGTTATCACCCAGGCATAACCTTCATTTTCAGCAAGTGACCTGGGCTGAACAAACACAGAGGGCTTACATATTTTACAAACCCACAGTTTATACAGAGATTATTTCATGTTTAGATATCACTCTCGAGCAACTGGGACAAAGCCAGCTGCAGATCTGTATAAACAACAGATTTTGCACATTAGATAGTTCTAAAGGATCTGGTATAGCATGAAGTAAAGTGAAAATCTAGCTGTGGAAATCTAGCTCCACCCAACAGAGTTTTTCCTTTTTTTTTTCATTTATTTTTTTGCCAAGAAAAGCAATAGGGTGGCATTCMGACCAAGAAAATATTGAAATAAATCAGATATGTGCAGTGTTCTGAAGGAGGAGTTGCCTGTGCTTTAAATGACTGCCAGATGTCAAATAGCAAAAAGCCCTTCCTTCCACAAAAGAATAGTTGACTAATAATTCACTTTAGAAGACTGAGAGACCACATCTCTGTYAGAGATGCATTTGAGCTGTAACATTTGATATGGGATAGGGGAGAAGATGCAAATATGGATGTAATAGAGTTTACCCTATAATCAAAGGAGAAGGAGGAGAAGTCTTTGCATTTTTGGATACTGGACCTCCATAAAACAAGAATTAAGAACAAATGCCAAGAGCAACTTTCCTTTCTTCTACCAAAGAAGAAGCAGTAACTTGTGACATTGGTTAAAGATTGATGGTCAGTCTGAGAGCATACATTTCSCTGTAATAAATCCTCATATTGCAGAGGGAACCACATGCAGAAACCTACATCCCTATGAGTGACAGTAAGTGGAAATTCCATCTGTTTAGGAGGTTTTAATTTCTATATTTTAATGAGCTCTTTATCAYATACAGAAATGAAACCCAGTTTAGTGCACGTCTCCCTGTAATCAAAACCTACCACGTTTATGAATTAAAGTTTTTCAAAATCATGTCCTTAAACTGGATGTATTATCACAGGTTCAGCTAAAGAACATCACACTGCACTGTTTGTTAGTGTAGGTGGAAGGATCCATGCAGCAGTGGAAAGGAAGGCTTTCTGACTCCAGAACTTGTTTACATTTCAAAAGGCTTTGGAGAGGTATAATCACAAGAGACTGGAGCAAAAGAGAAGTGAGGAAGTTAAAGTACAGTAATTCATCAAAAGACCATGTGAGGCAAAAGATGTGAGTAGTAAGGATAAAAGGTGAACTTTTATAATGGAAATCACAAAGTTTTGTGCTAGGACTAGAGCTTATCTGGAGAAAGAAGATAGGCAGAAAAATGACAAACTCAGTTACTTTTGTGAAAGACAAGGAGAAAGTTTTGGAGAGAGCTGGAGAAGGCTGRTGTTATAATAATGTCAAACCCAATTTTTCCTTCTGCTGGGGTGAGCTTACATGCAAAAGAAGTTAATGTGTTGAATTTACTGAATGGTTCTACAATAAGTTTAATAACTTTTGCTATTAAGCTACGGTTACTGCTGGAGGAAAGAGTAAGAGCTTTTATTAAATATCTTAAGACTGCTTAGAAAATTAAGGACCATTATTAGCCTGCCTCAAGCTTTCATTAAGGTATGCTGTATGCATTCTTTAGCATTATATGCTTGTATTGTCAATTCTAGTTCATTGTGAAAATGCATAGGACATATGAGGATAGGTTATATGTGTTAATTGGCAGGTATCTATATGTATCTATATGTATCTTATGCCTACTTTTGAACAAGAGAGAAGATTGAGCTAGATTTTTTTTTTTCAATTATAGGTACCACTTTTCTTAACTGATGGCTTAATTATTTGCTGAGCTTGAAGAGAAAAACAGATTGTTTCTTTTCTTGCTCATTGTAAGGCCTTGGTGGCCCATCAGCCACTTTTTGTGTCCTGCACTGATTTAGGGATGCTACTTCTGGACTCCTCAGAGACATATCTAATTCTGTGATGAGTTCTCCTAAATTCCCCAAAATTATTTCATAAGCAAATCTTTCAGTGAAGCACCAAAAGCAGGGGATAACATTAAACCTATCCCCACTGAAAACCCCTCTCATTTGTAAGACAGGAGGCTTTGTTGAGGAACTTAAAAATTATAAACTTAGGAACGCTTAAAAATAACTGCTAAAATATTGTCCAACAGAGAGGCTTTAAGATGTTTTTAGATTAATTTACTGTTAGACTATGATGCTTTATGCTCTCTACAAGCAGCAATTTGTGGGCAACTCACAGGACTGTGATTCTTGTGTGAGAAAGTGGGAGTAAAGAGGAGTTGGAACCCCTTCAGCCCTGCATAAAAGGCTGGGGGAAATATGGCCCTTTAAGATTACATTGTTTGCACACTGTCAGATAGACAAACATGTGCTACAAACACTAAAAACCTGCTGGCTTTTAGTGTTATTCTGTTCCAAGAAGTCTGCCAATTAAACTGAACATAAAATAACTGGGAATGGTAGTGATGCTTGTAGGAGGAGGTGATCCCTGTTGTGGTGTGCTGTGAGAGAAGTTATTTTGGCTGAAAAGAGCTACGACCTGGAGCAATGAGATACGTGTAAAACCAAGATTACTGTGATTTTATAGGCAACAATCATATTACACTGACCTGGTGAGGCAAGTGAGGCTKGAGAGTGTGGAGGATAACTGTATGCTGCCACAAATTACACTCCTGTACCTTTTTTCAGCATATGGTTTCCATTCCTCCTTCTCCTGCAYTTCTATTGTATAATTTTGGGGATTTTTTTTTCATACTCTCAGCACTGTATTCAGAAGGCACAGTAATGCAGTGTACCAGCACAGTAATTAAAGTGAAAAAAATATTATTTTAAGTTTGGTTACTCCCAGCCTTTTAATGCTTCCTGTAATATTTTCCTTCCATTTCATGCTAATAAAATTTTGTTCTGGTTTTGGAGTCCRTAGAGAGGAATTCAAGGTGTGTGCAGCCAAAGGCAGGAGAAGCCTGAGCAGCAAAGTGTCAGGAGAAAGCTGGGCAGGGACTTTGCTCAGCTGTGCCTTGGCTCTAGCCCACGTGTACAGAGGATGCATGGCTAAGAGTCATGTGGAGCTCATCTGCAGCAGTGGGCTTTGTTTTCCTGTGTGTGTGTGACAAAGAGGGGGAAGTAGCTGATTCCATTTATTTATCTTCTGATTTTAGAGCCTCTCACCRCTGTTTTTAGTGATGCTTTTTGCTTGGACTCCTCTGTAAGGTGTCCATAACACATGGTTCAGTTTGGAAYAGCATTCCAGCAATGTGGGTCGAGTGTAACCTACCCAAAGATGAGCCAGGAAATGTTTTAGCAGCTGCATTTAATTTGCAGTGTTAGTCCCAATGGTGTCTATTGGTGTTTCAGCCCATGGTGTGGTAGAACTGACAGTTGTGGGGTACTCCTACCTTCCAGAACACTTCTCTTTTATTTTTATTTGTTTTTCTCCAGATTAAAATCTCTTTTGAATTACTAAGAGGCAGTCTTATTTCCTGTGGTGCACACTCTTCAAGCAATTCATTTTTTCTTCAATACAGATTTTATTTTGTTCTCTTTCTCATAGAAARCCATTTGACAATAGCATGTCAGCACTAAGTTACCTTCAGGAAGGTCAGTGGGAAAAAATAAATAAACCATGTGATCTGAAAAGATGTCTCTGAAATGCACTTGCATATTCTTTTTGTTGGCATAGTCAGCCACTCCCTGAAGAGTTTTGCTATGCCCAGGAGTTCAGAAGGCAAATATGCAAAATAAACTCGATATTGTATTAGCAACTCTTCATGTTAACTCRCAACACCATTTCCTACTAAACCTTTAACATTTTAGACATTTTTGGCCATGTGGTTAGAGCACAATATTGCATTTTAAGAGCTCTGGTTTGATTCTTATTTCTGTCAGAAGCTTCTTGTGGTGTAGTGGGGAAAATCTTTTACACCCTCAGTGCCTCAGATCATAAAGTGTTCATAACAAGGTTTTCTTTTTTCCCATTCTTTCTCTTTGCCATCTATTTCTACTGTAAGGTCTTGCTGGAGGACACCATTTTTGCAACAGGGTGTTGGTATTTTTCCAGTCTGAAAGTGGGGTCTCAATAAAAACACACGTATGTAGAGATTTATATATTATAATGTGTATTTATTCATTATAATAGAATAGAAACACTATTGTTTTTATATTATACATGACRAGTAAATAAAAATCCATAGAGCTTTTTGTGTGATGCTAACTTTTGCAATAACTAATATGAATAATTACAAATTTTCAGGTGGCACAACTTTGATTCCATCTTTGCATTATTAAGATACTGAYAGAAAGATGTTTTTCACACACATACCAGTAAAAGTGAGCTATAATGTGCAGAGGGACATTTAAATTCACACAAATCAATTTATGATTATGGTTCCATGTACTTTTAAATTRACTTCTTARTGTATATTTGCCTCCTGTCAGTRTATGGATTCAACTGGAAAGCTATTTTTAATAAYTCCAGTTCATTTCCCAGGAATCAGATGTTAGTGTGCTTGAAAGATCATTCCTGACTGGTTTTCAGCTGCCTTGAGAGTTTCAGTTATTACAAGTTAATTGAACCAGAAAAGTTGAGGATAAAAGTTGGCTTATCAGATTGAATTCTGTTAGAGTGACTGATGGTGGCATAAGGAAAGGCAACAATAGGTGGGACTGTACCATCATCACCTGCTTATTTTTAAGGACTGGATCAAAGAGGCAAAGAGGATGTTTGGTTCCCCATGGATGCCCGAAGTCAAAGCCTGGCTCTGCAATCTTTTGGTACCTAATTGCACTCTGGATTTGCTTCCTGGGCAGTGTTGGTACAGCCCCAGGCAGRCTCATGTTGTAAACTGCAACAGAAGAGCTCTTATTCCTTTCCCCATTAAAAAAACCCTTGGTGGGACTATTTTTTGTACTTTTCCTGGGTTAAGCAGGTGGGGCTCATGAGAAGTTGTCAGGTTTCCTCCACTTTGGTGTTCAGTGCTGCTTCATGAGCCCAGAAATTTTGTGAGATAGGTGCAGAATCTGCCAGCAAAGCACCTTCCTTACCTGCCACTAAGAAAGTCTCCCTTCCTCTTCCCATTTAAATGAGACAGAAGAAAAAAATCAATGTTATTTTTTAATTTCAGAATTATGCTTGTTATGCTTCTTTGCCATTTTCTTTTTATTAGCATGATAGAAATAGGAGGGCAGGTGTAAAATCTTGAAGTGCCATTCAGTAAATAGGGAAGATATTTATCTAAAAACAGCTCCTTGAAGAAAGAATATTTCTCTCAAAAATCATCTTAAATACATATTTCTATGTGAGAATTTTCATTTTAAGGTAGTGAAGGCAACAACTGTTTACCAATATTAAAGTTTTGCTGACATTATTTTTTTGCTCAACTAAATTTTAAGGCTGATGTGATCATCCATGCTGCCCAGGGGATTTGGCTACTCAGATCCCCTTAGCAAAATCTCAATCTTCATCCCAGTATTGACTGGAAAAGCATTGTATTAAATTCTATTCTTGGTTGTTATCTAGCATGCTCAGTGTTGACTGACAAGAAGAAAATGATAATGTGCTCACCTAGGGACTGTAAGACAAATGTTTCATGTGTTCTGTGGACTTCTGTTAGATAACATTATGGTCATGTTTTACTAAATAGGCACATCCTGCTTTTTATACTGGAAAAAGAATTTGAGTTATTGGCACAGGCAGATTCTTAAAAGGCAGATCAGGGTTGTTCAGCTTGATTTTTGAGATGAGTGCATTTTCTTGACACATTTCTAGAATTGCAATATTTCACAGAGCTAACATTTAACATTACATCAAGTAAATRTTCTCCGTGTGAGTTACAAGATGGAAATCACAAATTCCACTATATATTATGCAAATTACAAAAATGCCTATCCCTGCTTTTCAAACAGTGCCCTGTTCTTCACATGACACCAGGAATTTGTTTGAAAGGCACAGAAATGCGATTTCAAAAGGAATCTGTCCCTCTCATACAGATGTTTCTAAATGCATTCCTTACTTGGCACAACAAGGTTCCAGTTAAACTTTCCATTTAACCCAGGCTGGTGGCACTTGGCCAGGGGAGGACAGAGCCTGTCCCCTTTAGTCTGTTCCATGTCCACTCCTGCCTGGCCCTTGAGCACAGCCCTCACTGCAAGGTGCCCTTGGGCTGAGGCAGCAGCTCTTCTCTGCTYACTGAAGTGCTGAACATTCCCCACCTTGGACATTTGAGGCAGGCCAGGGATGGAAATGCTGCTTGTTCTCTTGTTTTCATATCTGGCCTTTTCTGGGGAGCTTTAATAACAACATATTTCCTATAATTTCTTTGGGTGTGGCATATTATTGCTAGCTTATCTCAAAGAGGYTCAGGAGGTTCCTTCTGAAATTGAGAAGGAAGTCCTGGCAGGTCTTGTGACAGGAAAACTCTGAAAAAGGATTGGTATGAGGACATAGCAAGGCAATCAGCAAGATCTCAAACTGTGAAAAATAAGGCAATATTCTACTAAAACCTGTGAATCTGAGCAGACTTGGAATGATTTTTCCTATTTGTCTTGGATGCTAAAAGAGAATAGAAATGTAGTATGAAAAGCTTCACAAGTGATCAAGTCTTCTGAACTGTCATATTTCTATAATAAAATGTAGCTCAAGGTGAAATTTTTCAGTACAACTGTGATTTTCAAATACCAATACATTCTCTGTGATTATGTTTCACAGACCTGTATTTCATCTCTTGTAAATACAGATCCTTCCCCTCAACTAACAAAGGTGACTCCRGTGAAAATATTTTAAGTGTGCTTCCGCCTCCTCCCCTTAATTATATGATTCAAACTGAAAATAAAGAGGGCTTTCAAAGGCTTATTTTTTAATAAATAGTCTCAAAGGAACAAAGAACCATGAACTTACTCATAAGGTACAGTAGCTTCACGGCTGAGAGCAGAAGAGCACAAAGATTCACATTCCCTTGTTGCTTCAGTAGCTCTTTTCAAGGTGTTTCCCATTTGACCTTTGCCACAGAGATGAGGGCTGTCCAGAATCTTTGAAAAAAGAAAAGGAAGGTCATGCAGAGATGTCTTAATATGAGCTTTGCACAAAGCCCTTTTCATATTGCCTAAAAGCAGTGGACTATAGCAAATAAGTTGTGGACAGGACCACTCAAGCCCCCATGGCCTGAAGGGACACCTTTTAGAGTGACCTTTTCACATCCTTTGTCAGTAATCTGCATAGTTGAAGTAAATTGTCTGAAAGCTCTGTCCTTCTCTGGCAAATAAAGGATAGTAATGTCCCAGTTGTCCCATTCCTCTGAGAAATGATGCAAATCAACTGCTCTAAATTTTTATCTCAGMTTTTCTGAGATTCCAGAGGCTATTTTTGGGAAGCAGGGGAGTTGCTAATCTTTAACAGGTGCAAAAAATCCAATCAAAATTATTTCATACTGACAATCAGTAAGAAAAACGAAACCTGGCTACTAAATTGTGCTGATCTCTTTAGTAGTTTTTCCTCTGATGCATGATTCTGATTCAAACTGTCTCTCTCTAAAAGGAAGTATATGGAAATAAGTCTTGCAGACAAATTATAGAGCTGTATCCCTCTTTAGAGCTGTATTCCTCCTTTATGAAAGCGTAATTTTAATAAATTGAAATGGGTATCTGAACAGAAAATGGGTTAAGAATAAGAATTTTCTTATTTGTTTCTTAAATATTTTCTTGCCTTTCACTTTTAAATGGTATGAAAATCTCATCCATTCTTAATTTTTTTTTTCAAATACTGGTATTTTTTGGGCGAAGTAAACTGTGGAAAGTTCCTGCCTGCAGAGTAATTGTGTCTTGACTATGTGATCAAATCAAGTTTAACTGAAAGGAAGGTAAGAAGCTGCTCAGCCTGACAAAATGTCAGCTTGGTTRGAATGAAGGATGTGGGGAAGCATTCAAATGGGCAAAGCTGATTAGGGTTAGCAAACCACAGGSTACAGGAGACTATAGAAGGTAAGGTCTCTAATTAGCTGTTTGAGCCAGAGCTTCCAACTTTAGAGTGGACTTGTGAACTGCATAAGAAAGGTTCTCAATGGGGGTTTTATTGTGGGTCACAAAACTGGTAAGGAAACAAAGGAGGGAGAACAAGGAAGAATGACAATTTTGGGGTACCTCCAACCTGWCATGTGTCATGCAGCCAGGTAAGAGAGTATTTTTGACTACAGTAGCTGACTGTATTTAAAATCTGTCCAAGAAAAAACCCAGTCTGCAAAGGACCAGAACAGCAAAAGCTGTTACCAGATTCAGAGAAAAAGGGGATTTTATCCAGTAATAAGCACTTGCAAAGGTGCACCTTGAATACTTTGTTCAGTTTTTGGCATCTCACTTCAAGAAAAACATTGAGGGGCTGGAGTAAGTCCAGAGAAGGGAATGGAGATGGGGAAGGTTCTTGAGMAAGAGCATGGCTGAGGGAGCTGGGATGTTCAGCCTGGAGAAAAGGAAACTCAGGGGTGAACTAATTATTCTCTTAGCTAATCATTGACATTATTACCTGAAAGAAGGATGTAACCAGGTGAGGGTCAGCCTCCTCTCCCRGGGAACAAGACAGGACAAGAGGAAATGGCCTCAAGTTGCTCCAGAGAAAGTTCAGTTTTTGGGTATTTGGAAACACTTTTTTCATGGGAAGGGTAATCAAATATTGGAACAGGCTATCCAGGGAAATGGAGTCACCATCTCTGGAAATGTTAAAAACACCTATAGATATGGTGCTTAGGGTAATGATTTAGGGTTGAGTCAATGGTTGGAMTYCATGATCTTAAAAATGTCTTCCAACCTAAATGATTCYGTGATTCCATCACTCCATGATTATGTTTGCCTGTGGAAGATTTACAGGAAAGGCTTTAGCAGGCTCATTCCATAGGGAACCCTGTGATTGATTTGGCCAAAACAAAAGACAGCCTGAATTCTGAGTATTTGAACAAAGCTACAAACACATTGTTTTCCATGTACCAGGGAGTGTTTGAATAATTCACAGSCACCTTGTGAAAATTCCATAAGCAGTGCCTCCTGAATTAAATTCTATGTTAATAATTCATTTGTCATTGTTATTGATTACTGGGGCTTTGGAATGGCAATATTTAGGCTCATGTCTATTACTGCTAAGAAATTAATGCTATACATTATATAAATGTATGTGTACAAAGCTCCTAATGACTCTAAAGGCATCTGCTATAAACAGATTGTATTACTTGGTTACCAGCAGTGTCTATCATTGACAGTTGTGCCATGAATTTTGGTGGCAACACAGCTGGGTCCTCCTATTAAAATCTAAGGTAGATTGATGAATGAGTTCAGCAGTAGACCAGCCATTCAACATGACAGAAAAATGAGCAATATAATTTTTCTGGGAGTAGCAGCAAGTTTAAACACTGGGAAGTAGCTGATTTTAGATATGTTGGATAAAATCTAGSCTTCATAGGAAAAGAAGAAACTGCGCCTGGACAAGCCAACCTTTTCCCAGTCAGTGGTTTTGAAACAGCTAAATTAGACATTGTCTAGGAAAAGAGTGCAGATGAAACCAACATCTGCATTCCTTGGTTATGCTCATGTTCAACTTMTGTGTGTGCTTTCTATTTCCACAGTTAACTGGATCTGCCTGGGACAGCAGCATCCCTGTGTGCTGAGGAAGGCACATCCCAATCTGCTGTGTGCCTCTTGGACATCTCCCTAATTTGAAACAGARCCACTACCACCCCATGAAGCTTTTGAGAATAATTGAGGTCTGACCAAAAATGTTCGGTGGTTTTAGATGAAATCCATTTATTTCCTCTTCCTTTTGCTATGGAAAAGTTCTGGCTCCCTGGTTTATGGAAAGGAAAATATGTGAGAACAAGCGGTTTTCTTGGTGCTGCCTAATGGCAACTGTTTAAGATCAAACTTTCCACTGAGACATAGCWAAGTCCTAACTCTTAATCCTTGCCATCAGAAAAGTGGAATACCCCAGAATTAAGAGTAATATTTATATTCTTTCAAGCCCACTTGGCACGATTCATTTTTATTTTTGCAATATTGAGCAGAATACTACTGAAGAGAAGCCCTGATTGTATGTTTTTAAAGATGCTAAATTTATACATTATTACTGGGTTTGCAAAGAACAAAAAATTGTACATAATTACAACATACTACTGCTTTATTTTGGATATTGTCTATGAAATATTTGGAAAGCTTTGCTTGTTTTGTGAGACATCCATCAGGAAGAACTGTAAACCTTGATTGTTGTAATCAATGCCAACTGAATCCCCCATTAACATCAGTGTTTTTGTTTTTCTGTCCTTTATGTAAATCAAAATACACCAACAGCCACTTTAAAAGCTCAAATTTTAGGTAACCAACTCATTTAAAATCTGGAAGGAACTAAAAAAATTGCTACATGACAAAAATCCCTCACAAAAACCTCATATATTGGTCTTTAGAAATCAGAGTTCCTGTCAGTAATACCAATTAACTGATCTGGCTTTTYACTTTGTCTGTCATTGCTTTAGACAAAGAAGCTACTCCTGTGAGGACACCATGCWTTAATGAGTCTAACTGAAGGGAAAAGTCTAACAATGGTGGAACTGGTGACAGAAATTGTGTCAGAGAAGGATGAAGAGTAAAATAGAACTGTTGGTGTTGAAAATACCTTGCAATTTTGGTAAGTAGAAGTATCAAATAAAAATTAAATGTGAAGAGTTAGAAAAATAGAGAATTACTTTAAAGGTTCATGAAACACTTGAAAGCAAAAAGCCAGCATCCAGCCAAAAAAAAAGGATTGTCATCTGGCACTACTGCTGCCCATTCTTCAAAACAGAAAGCATTCCTGACTTCAGTAGCTCTGTTTTCCTAGCAGGCAAAACAATTATTTTTGGATGCTAARTTGTTAATCCAAGTCATCTCTGGCTCACCTACAGCTAAGCTTTTCAGTCAGGAGACTGAGCATCCCAMACTTAGCTCCTTCTGGCAAAAGCAAGAGAATTCAGCTTTGCACTAAACTCTTCAAAGGCCACTCCTTTGCCACCTCATCCAGGTGAATTTGCGTTTGTGTTGGTTTGTTGGATGTTGTGAGCAGAAAGTGACACACGTGTTTGTGTGTTCTAAATAAAAGCCTTTTGTGGATAGTTCATTRCATAAATGATCTTTCTATTTGATTAGGAGCTGGCAGAACAGAGCTCATGTTTGAACGATCAAGACCAATTTCACAGGTCACTGACTCTGTGTGTTAGCAAGCAAGTCTGGTGCAGGGTGTCCAAGAGAGAGAGGGCACACAGTGACAAAGGTAGGYCTGCTGGAGTTTTTCATGATGTTTGCATGTGAACTTGGTTTTATGCAGACATTTTCATTTGTGTTATGTGTGCAGCTGTAAGAAATAATGACRTGTGCAGCCTTCCCTTCACTGTTAGGGGCAAGCTGCGAGCGTGGTTCAGCCCTTCCTCTGAAAAAGGATCTGGCCCAAAATGAACCCTGAATATTGCAACAAAACACCCTCTGAAAGAAGAGAGAGAAGAGAGAATCTRTGCCAAGTAGGTATTTCCAAGCACGGGAGGCTCATTTTGCAGAGCCTAATGAGGGCTGAGAAACCATGCTTCTGGGATCTGTCCAGATTCCATGAAYGAGCCACGGAGAGACTGATGAAAGCTAATAATAGTCTCAAATTCCTCACTTAAATYTGTGTTCATCATAGACTTGGAGTCATTAGGAGAGCAGCAGCCTCTGCTCTGCAGCAGTGTCCCAGCCTCAGCCATTGTTGCTGTTGGCCACCACGTGCCATTAAAAATGGGAGTTGTTTTCACAAACATGGCCCCTCTGAACACTTTTTCTCTGACACTTTTTTATGAAGGCATGTTTGAAAAATCACTTGATGGAATTTAAGGATTTTCCTTACTCTGAAAAGCCTTTCTGATGTACAGTTTGCTAAATTAGCCCCACCTTAATTTATGAAAATCAAGTTGGAAAGAGCAGGATATTGGCATTGCATGGGACAGCTGAGGGAAGGTGCAGTGTGCCTGGGAGTCTGGTGCTTAGAAATAACAGTCACAGTAACTGAAGYTGATACATATCAGAGGTTTTATCAGAAAAGCACTCTCTGAAGCCATAATTCTTATTCATGCCAGGTGAAMCCCCATATTCATCCAGGGAATTAAGTGTTGCTGTCACATGTCCTGGCTAAGAGCTTCCGACAGTTTTTTGGCATATGCTTCAGCCTCGTGGGCTTGATCCTGCTCAGCTGAAATGAATGGGGACCTTGTGACTTGAAAGGGATGGAGGATCATTTCAAAGGGTCTGTAAGATGAACTACAAGGGTGCTAAGTCCTTGTCAAAACCAGTTGTGGTTGCCTTGGGTTTTTATAAATTACTTGGATACCTTGAAGAGTCCTCAATATCCCTGGCCCTTAATATCCCTATCCCTCATTTCCTCCCACCTGAGCAGAGAATATCAGGAATCAGTTCTAAAATGTAAATACACACAAGTTGCAACACTGTAAATTATTTTCCAAAAGACTGAGCTCTTTGGAAATTTTCTACTTTTGGAAGTAGGTCGTGTGGATCTACTATTTTACTACGAGAGAAAAAAATAGAAAAGTAACTGGGAGGAAAAACTGTAAATAAGTAAGGTGCTCTATTGTGTGTCCTGATGTACGCCTGTATAGGCATACATAATTTATGAATTTACCTACAGAATAGCTTTGTGTTGACTTGATAATGGCTCCAGTTCAGAAGGAATCCATAAATGGTTCATGGCAAATTAGTGCAAATTATTCTTTTTGACTACAAATTGGTTAAGTTTGGTGTGTGGAAAATGAGGCCAATGATGAGTGCAGTACATGATTTTTGTAAAAGGGTTTTCTTTCAAAAATCCCAACCAAGACATTTATTAACAGGGAAATAATAGACATATTTGCAAAAGTTTTGACACTAAGGGACCATCTATTTGCCATGTTCAGCTCTCTTTTATGTTTGCATAAGATGATAGCTTTCTCACCATTACCAAAAAATATCAGGAAAGAAATATGTGAGTGCTATCAGAGAGATAACAGCACCTCTTGCTCTGGGGTTTGTGGCAGTAATTCATACATACACCAGCACTGGAATGACATTCAGGTGTTAATTAACACTGCTCTCTCAGATTTTCACTTCTCTATTGAAAAACTAATTCAAGATTATAAGAATGTTTTTGGGCTCATAATTTGAAGTTTTGTATTCTTATTAAGATATTTTCCAAAGCTGAGCTTCCTTAAGCTTTTCTTGACGGGCTGGGGGAGAGCGGCTTTTTTTCCCCGTTATCTATCTTAATTCTTAAATCCTTGCTTTTCATCCTCTTCCATCTTCATGGTTTTATTTCATCACCTTTTTATTCCTTGGCCTCCTGTTCCCAGTGTGCCCAAGGATGAACATGGCATTCCTTGCAGCTCAACTGGTGTGCTCTGGGAGAGCTCCAGGTTTGCACAGGCTGCAGCCATAGGTCACAGCTTAAGGCAGGAAAACAGAAATAAGCTGGGAAGAGATAATTCCTATTTCATCCGTAAATATCAGAAAATTAATGTGCCTGGCCTGTGGCTTGGGTGGAGTTGAGGTCATGTTTCCTCACCTTTCTTGCTCCTCCTGTCTGCTCTGTGCTTCTCAAACCTGTCTGACAGTCGTCTTCCCCAGCTGTTTCCTCAAATTGGGAAACACTATTTGCCAACAAACACCCAGCTGTTTTTCTCCCTGCAATGCCCTTATCAGTGGAAGTGAGCATCTCATTGGGATAGAGGGCCATCAGTCAGGAAGATCTACTTTTGCAAAAACAGGAGGCTGTCCCTGGTGTTGCACAGCTGAACTGACCTAAATGGCACAGCTCAATTTTCAGAATGAGAACTTGGGCAACACTGAGTGAAGCAATGTTTAATCCATTGAAATGCTTGGGCCTGTCTCTTTATAGTGCACTTAAACACATTGAAAGGAGGCCTTTTCCATATGAACTGCCAGTGGTTCTGCTGGACACGGGAAGCTGCTGGCACCTTCTCAGAGAAACCACGCCTGCAGCTCCCCCACTACCAAAAGCKGCCATGCAATCCAATACATAATGGCATCTTAAACATGGGCCACCACCAATTCTCATTTTAAAATAACCTATTTCCCCTGTTTCAGTTCTACAGAGTAGATATTTGCTGCAGTTTAACCAGGTTTAATTTTAACTGGAAATCACYGGAATGGAAGAAGGGGAATTACCTTTCTCTTTTTTTCCCCTCCAGTTCAATTAGCATAGAAGTGCTTTGAGAAGAAAGGAAAGAAATAGCYCAAGAATGTGTTTGTGGCTTTCTTGCCCAAGCTATCCATAAGATTCTGAGGGTCACAGCTGACTTGGAGTCACAGAAATGGCCATGGTTCAGTGCTGGTACTGCCTTAGAGCAAACCGTGTGGCAAGGATTTAATTCCCTCTTGATCTCTGATGATCTCTATTTGCATCCAGCTGCTTGCTAGGACTTCACATGCAGAACCACATCTGGTTACACAGATTTTCTCAAAAAAAAAAAGATGAAGGATGCATTGCAGACCAAATCTAAGACAGAGTTTGACTTTCACGTAGTGGGTAGTGAATAAATGTCTTGGGCTGTGCTTTTGCATGAACTCTCCTCCTTGTGGAAGGAATATTTCTGCAGAATCTGCAGTGTTCTGTGTTCAGGTAACCCCACAATTTAATTAATAAGTTTGGCAACACCTCCAGGTTGCATAAAGAGTTGATTCCTGCCTGGAGGAGGGAAACTTTGATGGCTGTAGCTATTTTTGCACTGTTTCAATAGAAAGCTTTGCTGTCTCTCATTTAATAGATTCACATTGAATTTACTTCCTGCCCTTTAATGATGGCCTACTCACTTCCCTGGACTTATTATTTCAGAAGCTTTCATTTAAGAAAGTTCTTTCCGTAAATTAATTAATCTCTAGTGCAGATTTATGTTTCAGCATGTCCACATTTGATATATACAGTATTTAAGTTTGCCTTCACTTAGCAAAGCATTTACTACATTATCATGTAATCATTTCCAGTCCAAATACAGAATCTAAAGATTAATGTACTATAAATTTCTCCTTGCAGAAGTTTTATTGCTGTATTAGTTATTAAGTTGTGTTTGCACTGATCTTCCAAAATAGGCAAGATAGATAAGAGATTTGTTTATGTTTTAAATTAAAGTGAGTCATTTGCAGTCAGTTCAGACTGAAAGGCTAAAGATTATGGCCCACACATGATCTTTACAGCTTTGGTCAAATGTTGCCAATCAAATTTGAAAAAGTCAGGAAGAGTTTTGACATGGTTTTATGAACAGCCATGCTTTTGTTTTTTCCTTCATTTGCTGGGAAAGTGGTAGTTTGTTGTGTTTTTTAGGGGCCACTAAATGCATGGAAAAAGTGGGAAAATATTGTATCTCTCTTCAACTTCTTTTATTCTCCAGAAGAAAATGTTGTCTCACACTTCCAATTCTTTTTCTGTTCAAGTGTCCTAGACTCCTTCATGTCAAGGAGACTAAGCAAAAAATAAATAGCTAAGGCAGCCCTTAGCTCCTAGAGAAGCTTGATCACCTCCATGTGCAGCTGGTCAGTAGCTCAAAGTGGAACATAAATACTTAACAGCAGCTTAAGACAGGGCACCAGGGTATTTTAGGATTCACTAAGTCATACCTTCATTTTAACTGAAAAATCCATAGGGTCATGATTTTCCCTATGAGGCACAATGTTCTCAACTGAGAGTCCCACTGGTATCTGTTCCATTTAAGGACTGTGATGTATTTTTTTGTAGTTTTGTGAGGAAAGTTGCTGAAATCTCAGTCTGATCTGTATGGAAGGCTCAGAGATTTTAGAGAAGAAAAGAAATTACTTTCTGCATTATTTTCTGTATTATTTTCTCTTGATATCCAAAATTTCTTTCCAGTTTCAGGCATATGATCTAAGACTATGAGGAGAAATGTGTCATGTATTAATCTCTATATTTACACACTGTTTGATAAAATGATACACATTATATGATGTGATACCTGGTTATCTGTTGGACAAAACCCACGTTGTATATATCAGATTTAAGAACATATCTGTAATTCCAATGGTTATGTGCTTACATCTGTTGACCTGTACAGACACTCTATGGGTAATCCTGATAAGTATTTTGCTTCTTTTTTCCTTTCTCTGCATTCTCTAATCTTAGAAAAGTTACTCCTCTGTATCACAAATCCCCACTGAGAACAAGACAAAATAACAGCAACAAGCCCTGAGCACATCTATTGCAGCACACTGGTGGATTTTATATGGTAAAATGTGTATCAGCTGCAATAAGATCTGTTATACCAGTTAATTTCAGGTGTAATATAAATATTTTATAAGAGATGCAAGCAGTTTTCATTGTCCCAGCTAACCTTCTAGTTCTTTAAAATGCAACTTAAGCACAAGCATGTTGGGTTGGTTGAGAAGAGAAAATCTACATTCTCTGTTTCACTTCCTGAAAGTCATTCCCATCTCTTTTCCTGTCAGTTGTTAAAATGCACGGAACCACTGCTGCCAGCCCACTTATCCCTGCCACCCTGAATCAGGGTATCCAGAGAGTGTTTCCTCTGCACTCAGAGCTGTCCCAGATGGGCTGAAGAGCTGCTTCCTGGAGATGAAGGGGGACACTGCTCCGATGGCAGCAGTGGTGCACAATTAGCATCGGCTAAAAGGGCACGGAGGAAATTGTGGAGCAGAGTGAAAAGCTGCAGAACCCTTCTCTGGAACTCACTCAGGGCTTTCCAATTCTCTTTGCAACAAGGCAAAAAGGTAAGCTAATAAGCACTGAATATTTTGGTGAGGCAAACTATTGGGCTATTTTTATATAGACCTGTGAAATATCCACGGACTAAGGCTGACTCCCATATGAAAAATGTTCTTAGAGAGAATTTTTGGAACTCAAATGATGAATTGTCTTGGGTTTGCCATTCTTTAGTAAAGATTTACAAAACACAACCTCAGTTTTCTTGATTATTCTAATACCTTAAAAAAGAAAAATGTTCCCAAGGGATCTGTGCTGAGAGGAGGTTTTGCTGTGAGTCCCTCTGTACTGCCAYGCTAATCAATAGTTATGACTGATGGCTAACAGTAATCCATAAGATATGGGACTGAAGCATGGGGAGTTTTTCAAAACTTCTTTCTGCATCTCCCAGATGGGGAGCAGCCCCTACACTTGGCTTATTATGATGGGCTTATTCCAATATTTGCTCAGTTCTTTGTCACCATCATTCTGTCTGTCTGGGCATGGAAACCACCCCTACCTGAAGAGTGGCACTGCCTCTCCTCAGCCCTGCACCATCACTTTAACTGCCACGTGCTTGCCTGGTAAAATAAAYAGCTGTAATGATCTCCCCAGAAGCCCCTGCAGACTCTGGAACTCTTCTCCATTTTCAAGGTCACCACTCKGCTTGAGGTTGATAAATTCATGAATTAATAATACTAAGCACTTTTCATCCAGGGGTGTCAAAGGTGAGAAGCCATTGTTAGTCCCATTTTTAGCAAGGAGGAAATTGAGCTGTAGCAGTGACATGTACGAAATGATTTTGGGAGCCAGTGGTAGATCCAGGAAAAGAACATAATTCTGTGCACTCAGCTTGCATTGCAGCCATTGCATCACACTGCTTCGTGGTGCCTTTTGTGCAACAGCACAGCCTTATTAAAGYTGAGATTTAAGTTCCACAAGAGCCAGGAAATTAAACTCTGCCACACAGAGTGTTCATTGTACATTTTTGTTGGATGTGGCCTATACATTACCTAGTGATCATCCTCCTCACAAAGGATAGTTTTCAGAGAACCTCATACTAGTAAGTGATGCATATTTCTTTGTTTGCTCTGTCTTATTTGTGKAATACCACAACTGCAAGCAAAACAACATACACTTTATTATTCGAATTTTCAGGGCTGTACTAAGCAGGGCCACTCTATTACTTTGCCTTTATAAAAATTACTTTATCAAATGCTTAGAATACAAATAAATGTCTTAAACACTTTTCTGGGATAGTCCAAAAATGATTCAGACACTTTGGAGCTCTCATGGAACATGAGAAAAGTGATGGGAAAGTATCCAGAGTGAAGACCATCCCCTTCTGGAAGAGATCTCTTGTTGTGCTTAGTTTTGACATTCCTTTAAAAAATGTTTTATTCAGCAAAGATGTTCTGTCTGTTCCCACCAACCCCATTTCCCCAAAGGATCTCTTGACTGTCTMTTACAATTCTTGTTTCACTCACAAAACACTTCCTTGAAATGAGTGCTTCTAACAAGCACCTCCAYTCATGTAAGCACTCCAGAAAATCCTCTAGATGGTTAAGAGGRGATGCTGAAGAAACACTCAGAGCAGTCAGAGTAAAGCTTTTATCTGCCAGAAAATTCTGGGAGAGTCATTCTTGAGAARCACTGAATGCTCTGCCAGGCATGTCAGCTGCTATTTAGCCATTTAACAAGTAAAATAGCTTCAGGTACAGTCCTGTGCAGAGTACACAGRTGGTCCATTAACCTAGGGGCTGAGACAGGCAGGCTGGCTATTTGACAGGCTCTGGATAGGTCAGTTTTATTGTTGAAATCCTGAAATTGCTTCTAGAAACAAACTGTAATGTTGTCTTGCATTTATAAAAACCAGTTTAAGCTTAAATTTAGCATTACTTTTTAAAGCAGTTTCTTTCTGCAAAAGGCAGCCATTATTTAATACAGTTTACAATAGGAATGGTCCTACCYATACTGATTTTATTGCCATGTTTTCTTTTTCTCTAATCTTGAACCTTTTTTTTTTTTTTTCCTAATTTCAGCAATATTTTCACTGAAATGTTTCTGTGTTGCCTCTGCTGCCTTGGACTCTGCCATTAGTAAATTAGTTTTGAAAGAGAACTTAACAGAGGAAGGAAAGTCTAAGAAACACACTGAAGTGGCAATATAGTGCCTGGAGAGTAGTGGCAGAAATGTAGCCTAGAGGAATAAAAGGTGCTGTTTACCTGTGCAGCCCATTCACTGAGAGCTCCTCCACAGTGCCAGACTACTCACACCCTGAGTTTYAGACACTCTGACCCTGTCTGTAGGAGAACTGGATCAGCTTTGACTTGGCAGAAGCATTTTCAGCCCATGCCACCTGTCAGTCCCTGGAGGACAGGCCTTGTAATCTGCTTAAGGTGGCACTTTCTGCTTTTCTGTTTACTTGATTTTAGCATTTAGAATTTCTACTACTCTGYACATTTAAATCACAATTATCTCTGCACAGACATACGTACCTTTCTACTAATAATTTCTTTTTTCCTCTCCCTGCTTCTAATGGCAGATGCTTCTAATTCCCTGTTAAAGATTCCAAATAATGTAGTTTAGTMATGTGGCAATTTCCCATGTTAACAAACAGGACAACTGCCACTAGAGGGCTTGAATAAGGACCCAGCTCTCACCTCTGTTACACCCTTTTCAATCTGGAGTAATTTAATGGACATTGGGGTTGCCCACTTTCCTTTAAATTTGAAAGACAGCATGACAGCTTTTTCTTAATTTTATTTTAAACTAAATTGAATCTCAGCTTAATAAGTCATGTGGGTGGTTTGCTTCTTTAAAGATCTGTTAAAAAGGAGACAGAAATTTTTCCAAAAAAGCTCTTGGAAAATGAAAGCTTCTCTTAATTGTGAAGACCAATGATTGCTCTTTAAAGTAATTTGCAGCCTGGTGCTTTAAATGCCTCTAAGGTGGCTGTGTTTAAGGACAGAAGCTCTTGAGTGGCACCTGGCAGTGCTGAGGGAGGGGATTCAGGGGTTCACAGGCTGCTCCTGTGCACCAGACTCCACCAGGCTCCAACACGAATCCAAAGCAACAAAACTTCTCCAGGGTCTAATGACTAAAATTCATTTAATAATACTTAGCACCTACCACTTTGGGTACATCTTCAAAGAGCTGAACTAATAGCAGCTAATTTAATCTTCAAACGAGCTGAGTGAGGAGCATTATCACTGCTGTTTAACTGGGGGCAGAGCAAAGGAATGGCACTGCAGAGAAACACAAACCAACGCCTCCACCCAGCTGCTTTGTGCCTCRCTAAGTGGAGAGGTTTTTAGTGGAATTAATCCTGATGGGTATTTTGGGGTGGCTGCTGACTCTTCCCAAATCCTAAATAGCTATTATTTGAAAATCTAAGGGTAAAATCAAGGTCACAAGAGGGAGGGGGAGAGGCAGGGAAACTAAAAACAAAAAGGAAAAGGTATGTTTCTCCCTGTTACAGGAAATGTATAAACTTTCAAGGAAGAGAGACATTTCTGTTCCTTCTCCCCAGAGCTGTGGTTCTCAAGGGCCCCATTTATCCCCATCCACWTTATTTTAAAAGGGAACAAAGCATGCTGAGCTGGGCACCTTCAGCAGCCTGCTCTACCATGGGGTTCCTTCCACRGGAATACCCTGAGGTGGCTTAGGTAGGCAAAATATAGTGCTGTAAAATGGGAAAAGTGCCAGGAACAGAGARCAGGTAAAGGAGTTAACAGGGACATAGAAAGGCAATGTATAACCTATAAAAGAACAATGTAGTTGCTTCTAAATAAAAGATGAATCCTGGCTGGAGGCTWATTAGATTTAGTGAAGCTATTGATGGGTCTTCATGTAAAGCTATCAAAAATCTACAGGTCTGGGCTCATGGAAAGAGGGGCTTGATGAATTTCTCAAGTTTGTATTCAGCCTTCTCTAAAGYCTGCAAATAGGCATGAATTAATAAGCAGATGCAAAATTAGCAGTCTCAAGGCTTGTGCTCAGGTGCTCAGGTTTAAGTACACATCCAACAGCATCATCKTCAGAAAGAGACAGTGAATAATTGGTTTTCTGCCATTGCAAATCCAAAATCAAGCATGGACATGCAGACTGTAAGTACTTGTGTGTGTATGKATATATATGCATAAAATCTATGCTAGTTTTAAGCAAACAACCCAGTTTAAAATCAATAACACCTGATTTTTTTCAAAAACTCACCTACATATTAATATGTTTAAGTGTGAGTTTCTACAGGAATTGCAAAAATGCTGAGGTCAAGTGAGATGGTTTGTTTAAGGATTCTAGTATTTTTAGGTATTATTGTTTTTAGCAGAACTTCAGGGCATTTGAAAGAAAGTATATTTTGAATTAGAGAATTTAGAATTTCTTGCTTTAGGAATGGAAATTTTTTTTTATTTTTTAGTAATTTTATTATTAATATTATTCAAATATTAGGGTGGATTTTTTTTAATGAGTACTTTATTGCCTCAACGTTCACACAGAAGAGAGCAACTCTATTTCTTTACAATGCTGGGCAATTTGCCATGTTGYCCATACTCCAACACCTTGGCTCCAGTCCCCAGTCCTCCCTGGCAATAACTGGTCCAGTGGAGCAGCAATTCCACCTGCCAGCCAAGTCAGTATTTGTGTGCTGGTTGYTTGTTCACCTCCTGCCACTGCTTCCTTGCAATTCAGAGCTTCAGGAGATCCAAAGTGCTCACGGGATTCCACAGCTAAGGGCACCTGATAATGAAAAGCACAAATCTCCTTCATCTCTTCCTCTTGCATATCCCTTCTATGATGATTCCACTGCATGAACACTCCCTGCAATGCTCAAAATGCTGCACRCTGCTGTAGCAGTATATAGATATATTTTAAGTTGGCTCATTTTCCTGGCCTTGCTCTTGTCATGGATCCAGCTCAGGTGAAAATGAAAAATGATMTAATACACCATTAGCCATTGCTTTGGAAGACAGGTACAGGGCAGAAATTCTGGGTGCCTTAGGCAGGTGAGCAGTGATGGGTTATTTGCCTAAGGCACTCACTCGAAGGGCAGTGATAGTCCCTTCTATGCCTGCAACAAAAAAATCTTGGTAGAGGAAGAGGTGTAATGTGATCACAGAGCGCTCAGAAACGTATTCATTGCTCTGCTTTGTCTTTGTAAATCTTTCCAATGTTCAGCAGGACAGCTGTGCTGTAGCTGCTAGCTATTAGGGCTGCACACTGCTTTTCAGATTTACAGCTGTGTGCTTGTCATTTCCAGATGCAGTTTCACTAAGACAGTCACTCAGGAAACGTTGTGAGAAGCAGCAGGTTTCCAGTAAAACATGCCCATAAACACCACGGTTGCTGGCAAAATAAGACTTACACCCAGATGCTTTAGGAGAAAAACAGTCTATTCTTTGTTCACTTTTACCCTGAGGGTTCAGCTTAGCTCCATAAATATGTACAATGGAGCAGCCCATCCAGCCCTGCTGGTGGACAGGACACGCAATTCCCCATCTCAGGCGCTTCTGCTGTYTCTGTTGCATGGATCTGCACAAGGATTCAATCTGAGGCAAATAAATCAGAAAGCTGTTTCAATCAAAACTCAAATCGTAGGCTTTGTGGTTATTTTTGTTCTCAGCTCAGCTGTGGCTAGTTGGAAACTGGACTTCAGGTGAGAAATACAAGAATCCAGAGGGTGAAATGCACAGAACTCCTGCTGTTTCTGAATTATCCCAACAATACCCACTCCCAGTTCCATCAGACTCTGGAAACAGCAGAGAGCAGCACAGAAATTGCAAAGATTAAATTGGCACCTGACAAAGGACAAACAAGGTGGGAACCAAGGGCTGCTCTGGCACTGCCGTCTTGCTGCTGTTGGATGAAAGCACTGACCAGAATCAGGGAGGTTTTGTATGCTGCATTTTGCAAATTAAAATTATAACTGTGAGAGGTAACAATAGCTCTCATGACAGTTTTTTCTCATGCATTTCCCCCAGCTTTTCTTCTTAAGTGAAAGAACTTCTTCGTTCAGTTTCCACTTAGGTAGCAAGCAGCATCACTTGGAAGACAGGAGCTGTATGGATCTGTGTTGACATTTGCCCCCTTGCAGTCTGCCTCARCTCAGATGGGAACCAGGTGCCCACCAAGCTGCTCTATTGCTCCCCTCCTCAGGTGGACAGGGGAGAGAAAATACAGCAAAATTCTCCTGGGCTGAAATAAGGACTGGGAGAGATCTCTCACCAGTTACCAACACAGGGAAAACAAGCTCAATTCAGGGAAAAATTAATTTAATTTCTTACCAATCAAATCAGTGTAGGACAATGGAAAATCTTATGACACATTCCGCCAGTCCTCCTTCCTTTCCAGCTTAACTTCCCATTTTTATTGCCTCCTCCTTGGCAGTGATGATGGGGGATGGGAATGGAGGTTTTGGCCTGTTTATCACTCATTGTTTCTTCCACTGCTTCCTCCTCAGGGAGAGSACTCCTCACACTCCTCCTCTGCTCCAGTGTGGGGTCTCTCCTGTGGGAGAGAGTTCTCCATGAGCATCTCCAACAAAAGTCCATTCCAGAGGCTGCAGTTCTTCATGAACTGCTCCACTGTAAGTCCCTTCCATGGGATCCAGCCTTTAGGAACAGATTGCTCCACTGTGGGTCCCCCACAGGTCACAAGCCCTTCCAGCAAAACTGATCCAGGGTGCTCACCTCATGGGCTCACAGCCTATGAGGGCATCACCCTGCTCCAGTGTGGGGTCCCCCACAGGCTGCAGGTGCATCTCTGCTCCCCATGGACCTCCATGGGCTGCAGGGGGATCCCAGCCCCTCTGCTGGACAGCCTCCTGCCCCTCCTTCTGCACTGACCTGGGGGCCTGCAGGACTTCTGCTCTCCCACATCCTCACTCCTTTCCCCAGGTGCAGCTGTGCAGGTTTTTTTCCCCTTCCTCAAGACGTTGTCCCAGAGGTGCTGCCACACTTGCTGAGGGGCTGAGCCTTGGCCAGCAGTGGATCTGTCTTCTTGTGTTCTTTTGGACACAGGGGAAGCTTCTGGCACCTCCTCAGAGGAGTCACCCCTGTGGCTCCCTGTTCCCCAAACCTTGCCACGCAAACCCAGTGTGACAGCSTAGCATAAACAGAGCTCTTTATCTTTCTCTCTCATCTCTCTCATGGAGCAGGGCATTTATTTTTCTGGCAAGTGTTGTGTTTTCTTTTTAGCCTGTGTGCCCCCTCTGCAGCATAGAAATCATTTCCTTAYAGCTGTTTTTACAGTGCAGGGTAAAAGTTGATGTATTCATTACCGAGGCTCCCCAGGCATTTTTTTGTGCAATTTATAGAGATGTACTGAATGAAAGATATCTACTGCCAGCTTGTCAGCCTGAGCATGGGGCTGTGCAGTCCTGCTCTGCAAGTGCCTTGTCTCGTGGCTCTTGCTGGCTCTTCAGTGGCTTTGGCAAAAAGCAGAGGGGACCTGAGAGCCAAACCAACAGTGACAAATGGAAATGCAGGGGCAGTGCTTCAGAGCATGTCCTGCCCTGCACACCCAGCACACCATGGGCTCTGCCCCTCCAAACCCTTCCTCATCCTGTAGAATCCTTCATTTCAGGAGGCACACAAGGCAAAGAAGCAGCTCCTTCTCTTTGCTGTGCAGCYAATTAAAATGTAGGAGACAACATGTCAATGATGCTGTAATGTACAAATTCTGCACCTTTACACGTTGACCAGAGCTGATACCTCTTGTAGGAAAAAAATATATTACCCTGAGGATTACAAGAAAAAAAATCTTGACATAAACTGCTTAGAATTGTGAGTGGAGAAAGTTATTCCCAGCCATTGTCAGATTCTTTTCTTAAAGGATGACAAGCTTCATCACRAATGGAAATCTCTATTGCTTTAGTAGCTTTGCTTGTGATCTGGCTTCTTTCACTCTTTCTTTCTGCCATGCTCCCCCTATGAATGTTTTTACTTCTTTCCCACTTTATTTTTTCAGGTGTGCCTTGMGATTGGCAAGCCAGTGCATAAAATACCAAACTCTGGAAATCTCAAAATAGGATGTTTTTGCAGTCTMTAACAGAAAAATATTTATTTATGCATTTTAATAAAAATTTTGCTGAGTTTTAGGATTGTCTTCCTCATTCCTTTCTTTCTGCATCTTTCTGTATTTTTCCCACTGGACACTGAACTCAGACTAGCAAAGCTTCATTGCATTTCTATCTCAATTTCAGATTTCAATTTTACTTTTTATTCCCCTTTTTCTTTTTTGTTATTAGTAAAGTTAAATCCAAAGCTGTGAATTCTTTAGAATATTGATGTATTTTCTGAAGTTTTCATTCCATTATGCAGCTTCAACAGCCATAAATCATGAGATTTATAYCTACCACACAATATATGTAGAATAATGTATTATACATAATTATATAATATATAATTATATATTTACTACATAATCAAGATATTTCAGGCTGCTTTTTGTCATGTCTCTTCTCCCATTACTGTCCAGTGAGTATCCCAGCAGAAACATTCCTTGACCTGGTAGCACTTCTTGCCTTTTGTACCCACTCCAAATTTTCTCCCAGGTGCTGAGGTCTAGCCCAGCTTTGTTGATGAGGCCCCAGGAGCAGCTGTGAGCTGGGCTCTGCACGTTCCTGTGTGTTAATGCACCTTCAGTCTCCCTCAGTTTCCCTGGCCTGGCTTGTCCAGCTTCAGTGCAAGCAAACCACATCCTGAGACCCACACAGGGGAGAAAAAGGTAAAGAAATGAAGTTAATTGAAAAAGGTAATTAAAGCAAACAWGAAGGAGAATTGCCAGAATTGCCTGCTTGCAATTCTGAGCGAGAGRTTTCATTCTATCAGCAGAGAGTGCATCCAGGTCAAAGTTAAAAATAGTAAGGTAAATGTTTACTTTGAGTGAGTGTGAATAGCAAGGAAAAGGCATTAGTGAAGATTCTCTGGTACTGCCTTTCAAGGTAGATCCAGTTCTGACCTTCTGTATATATTGCAGAATTAGATGATATGGGGTCAACAGGATGTCTTTTGAATCATTAATTGAGGTACATGCTTAAAGTTGATTAGGCAGTTAAAGCTCAGTGAGAGAAAGGTGATTCTTTAGCTCCCGTTTGCTGCTTTCAGGGATTGTGTTGATTRCACCATGCAGGCAGGGAAGGGTGAAGCACAGTGGTTAGGTCACCTTAATGAGGGCAAATAAAACGTGTTTCTTCCAAAGAGGTGGAGAACCTTTTTAATTAGACATTTGTGGAACACTATTATTTTTTTATAYGTTATTTTTATGGTGGTTGTTTTCCCAGGAATCTCCATTTAACAGAGGGATGTTTAATGTGTTCTGGTTTTATGCATGGAGACAGACATTTTAATTTTTTTTATTTTYCTTCTCAGRAGCAAGGAGGATATATAACATGTATAGTATTTATACCTGCTCTTYTAGTCACACCATTTCTGAGACTCAAAAATAACAGTAATAGCAGCTTTTCATATACACCATTTCCCACAAAGTCCATGAAACATGATGTCTGGGGAGGTCTGTTTGGTTGTGCTTTGTAATTTCATATGTCTGCACTCTGCAGTAAAAAGGTCTATAAAAATTCCTTTATCATTATTTTAATGGATGATCTCAAAAAGAAAAAAAAATGTCTAAAACAAAAAGTCTCCAAGTGGCAGCCTGTACTATCTCCATTTATCCACTCTATTTTGAAACTAAACWAGAAAATTTTGGAATTTTGTTAAGGTTTTGACAATTTTTCACATCCTTGAATTTTTGGTGTGAAATARTCTAGAACAGAGTTGGAAAGAAACCTGCAGGGGTTGCAACCTGAAGACCAAATGCTTGATCCCTGCASATACCTGCCCATCTTCTGGAAAGAGTAACTTCCCAACAAGGCTCCCTGAGAGATGTTTGAAAAATGAGGAATAAGAAAYAAAACAAGCAAACAGGCAGCTATTTCTGCATTTGATGATTTAACAAGAACAGATTTGTGTGTTWAATGTTATAGTTCATCAGGACTTCATGTTCAGATGCTACGAGGATGTCTGGAGGAGACACTTGGAGTTTCCATTCCAGCTTCTGGAGCTGGCTTTCTAAACCTTTTCTTTCAAAGCAGCACTGCCATGGAGGAGCTAATGCCCTTATTTAATATAATAATGCTGTGATTAATATATCCTGTCAGTGTGTGGGAAACCTGAATTCAATTTCCTCGTCTGCCTGAGGGATCTGAACTCCAGACCACACAAAGTGACCTGTCAGCAAGCCGTGCTATTTTGTGGGTGAAGAAGACTCTCTTCATCCTTTCTGAGTCACCCAAGCAACAGGCTAAGCCAAGYCTGAAGGAGGCTGATTGCTCTGATACCTGGTTGTTGGTGCTCAGAAAGCACAGGGCCTTGAACACAGCTTGCCCTGCTCTGGATATCCAGCTCCTGATAGAGCAGTGCCTGTATCAGGAGCTGGATATCCAGGCTGCCTATTGTGCCCTGTGCTTATGGACTGACAGGCACTGGGCACTGGCTCACAATTCGGGTCTGGGCTCTGCAGATCCAGCACATGAATGTGCTCCCAGTCACTAATCCCACACAAGTGTGTCAGGCTTCTCCTTGCTGTCTGAGAATGCCCAGAAGCTTGAGGGAGCAGCACATCCCAAAAATCCAAAAGGATGGGGCAACCATGGGTTGCAAATTTGGTGTGGGCACAGGAATCCGCCCACAGCTTTTTGTAGATTCGAGGCAAGGACCTCTCTCAGCTGAAGGAAAGGCTGAAATTTCTTGATCAGGTTAGTGAGTTTGCAGGGCAATACCATGCTTGGCTGATTGCATTGGGTATGGTTGCCTACTATTCCAACTCGCAGTTATAACTGTTMCATTTTATTGGCCCCTGAGTTATTTTCATTCCTGGTGTCACTGCAKCTCTGAAACCAATTGTGGACGTGTGTAGGTCAAGGGGAAGGAAAATTAAGGGTCATCTTAAGTTTATRCAGTGGTGCTTTTTCATTTTCTATAAAACTAACTACATTTAGGCTCCCTGTCGGGTAAGCCTTTTTTCCCTTGTCTGTTATTTTCAAAGAAGAGAGTGCATATGACAGTCTGAGAATAGCACCAGCCTGAACACAGATGGTAGGGATTACACCACACTGAGCCTTGACCTTCAAAAGCTCACCACTSCTTTTCAAGGTTTCTCTCCTTTGACAGGTGTACTGGCTTTTGTCAATTACTTTCATTAATGCATTTTTTTCATTATGATCAATTACCTGTGGGTTAGMTCGTGTCTCAGAATCACAGCAAAACAGGTTCCAAACTGAAAAGCTGAGGCTGTGTTCCATACTTTTCCCCCTTCTGTTGCCCCAAAGTACTCTGAAGCTCTCAAAGCTTTAACTCATAATGGAGAAATATCCCCCAGTTTCTGTTCTTTTCCATTAACACTCGGTCTGTGAGATTCTGGCTGGAGACACAGGCTAAACCTCACAGATCAGGTTTGCAAGGGACTGTATTTAAGAGTTACTATTTTCTGAGATGTTAAAAATTATTTAAAAAGTAAATATGGGAACAGAAGTTAAGCATAGATTTATAATGTGGAGGGAAACTCTTCACAGGCMAGATAGAGACATTCCTGTAATGTATTGGTGCCAGAGTGTAAATATCAAATGGAAATCAGCCATTCCAGGTCAAGGTAATTGAAGTAAATGCACTGGTRCAGATGAAACAGGATTCAGCCTTTTCTTCCTCAGAGATAATGGCAAGCAGGTCAGAAATSCAAATGCATATTGCCAGCCTTGAACAGGCAGAGCCATGGCAGTCTGCAGGACTGGGCTGCTGGCATAAGAACAGACTCTCTTGCGAGTCTGATTTTCCTCCGCTGTTTTGGGGCTAGCTGAAAATGCCATAAATGTTTCTTCATACCACCACAGAGTCTCTGTGTCCAAGAATGATGGGAACCAATGACCAGTCAGTAGGAGAGTGCAAGTTTCCCCCACTGTTCAGCATCTCACCAAAAGTGTGGTTTGAGTTTATTTCTGACAGACATTCAGATTTCTCTGATAACAATCTGTTTGTTCCAAACTTGAATCTATCCTTTCAGGATGTATTTAATGAAGAATCATTATACATCTTACCAGTTGATAGCATTAAAGCAAAATGGGACTCTCCATCCCCTCAGCTGCCTCACATGGCCTCCAGGCTCTGTGCAGCTGGAATGAGGGGCAGGAAGGCTGGGCTGGCTTTGACCTGCCCCTGCATCCTGCCCTTTATTCACCCAGCAGAGCATCAGAGCTGCAAAAAATGCATGGATTGGCCTGGATCTTCTCACCTAAATGACTGCCCGTGGATGGGTTCTCAAGGGCAAGAGACAGGAAGGGAAGAAGGATTGAAATGTTTTTCTGGCTCAGTGCCTCCTTTCACACAAGTGCTGAAACTGGAGGGACAATCCAGCCCCAAACCAAAGCTTAAAAGGTGCTAACATACAGGACAGCCAGAGGGATAGAAACTCCTCATGGTACACAGGGGAGATAAGCAATTAATGCTCATTAAYGTTAATAAGAGTTAGTGTGTGAATCCTCTGTTTCCTGGACCGAGTAAAAGAAAGTCTAAAACCATAATAAATCTGTCTCAAATTTAGTCATATTTATTCCARCTACAGTATAATCACTAGAATAACATTGTGGTGCTGTAAAACATGYTGAAATATAGTGTTACATCATCACTGCTATTTGTTACTATAATTTTATCCAATAAATTATGGTGCAATCCATGGCTTGGGATTAAAACGACAGATTTAATATGGCATTTTTAGTCTGYATAATGCTTGTGGTTCAGGACAATAAGAGTTTTGATCTAAAGTAAATAGGTGATAAAAAAAGCCACATGAGATTGGCTTTCATTTTAAAACTTCATTAAAAAGGGATTTGTCATTATCAGTAAATATGAGAGGAAAAAAAATCTAAATCTGAAATGCTCCATAAATTGACTCCATTTTTACCACGACTTCTAATTTGAAAGTTACTTAACAAACAAATGGTACTAATTTCCTGTAAAAATCTCAATCACATTCAAAATGAGCTATTCACTTTGAAAAGCCATGAGCTACCTAAAAGCTAAAGACAATTACAGAGTAGGGTTTTTTTTTTGTTTCAACACTGAAATGAAAATGATTTTCAGACTCCTCAGATTCCAGTAAATGTAACTTAGATCTCTCATGAGTACTCTGCAGTGAATAATGGAGGAACTAAACCAAATATATGCAGGATTCTGGGCTTTTTGGTTGCTTGGCTTATTTTTCTGTGGGGCTTTTTTTTGACAAATAATATGAGGGTAGGAATATATAATACATTCCAGAAATTGAGGTACCTAGAAATAATTTGCTTGGATGGAATCTTCCTAAAATTGAAAACAGTGCTTACACTCTGTCTTATCTGCAGGCTTAGCAGATGTTTTGGAAGTCACAAGTATTTATTTTAAACGAAAAGGTTTTGGAAAAGAGGGGATTACATTAATTTCTTCTGTATATCCCACCCTTTTTTAAAGGTGCTGGAACATTTTACACATTAAAACCCTGGAAATAATTTCACCACTGAAGTGATGCATCTGAGGCTGCACAAACCCAAATTTGCATCCTTCCTTTGCATGAGAATGACTCGAGAAAGAGTCAGCCCGTATTTATTTGTGTGAGGTGCTTGCAGGCACAGGAAATCCTGACCAGAGGCTGCTCAGGTAGGAGAACACCACCAAATGCTCTCGTCCACAGGATCTCTGAAGAATGGTCTGGGAACAGCAAGTGAGAGTTCCTGACATGGATTCTGGGTATTTATGGGTTATTGTTCCATTCCCCAGCAGAAGAGCCTCTGTCAAAGCACTCTGGTAAGGAATCACAGTAATACAATGATRCAAATGAAAGTAGCTCCTTAATAATAATTTAGGGTGTATTTGCACACTTCTTATCAGTGAATTCTCCTAAAACTAATGCTATTATTGGTAAACAATTATCTGAGATAACTAATCTTTCTGTTGTGGGATTGTGCATATGTAATTATCTGATTATTAATGATATTCTGTAGAACAAAACCCCATAGTACATAAAAAAACCCAAAACATAAAAAGACCAAAAGCTTTGTCTAAATTATGTTAAATCACTTATCAGAAACATTATTATTCACTGTTGAAAGTGTATCTAATTTGAAAATGTGCTTCAAAAACTGCCCCCCTCCAAAAAAGTTCATGGAAAGTTTTCAGCAAAATATTTTTCCTTTGTGATATGTACTTTACTTTTATTAAAAACCTGGGCTTTTTTCTTTGTTTGTTTGTGTTTTTTCCCAAATAGAAATATTCTATATCACTACTTCATATTTTATGGTTATGTTCTGAGATCAACTTTTTTCCTTGTTGATTTGAATTTAAATTTGGAAAATCCCTTGGGCATTTATTTATTGTCACCATGAAAAATGTGGGCAAAAGAGGACGACAAAACAGACATCAGTGGACTGCAGCAAATGTTTGGTTATTGATAAGCCTGTGCTTGAGTTATGCTGAAATGTTAGAGGTTAATTCCAGCAGAAAACTAAAAATTCACCAATTGCAAATGTGAATAAATTATGTTCATCAGATCCCTCTTACTGAGGTGAGCATGAGTATCTGAAAGGTGCATTCCATCTTTTGTAGGAGTAAAATTTGCACAAGAACTTAAAACYACTCTACTTCATTGGAGAGCAATTAATTCAGGCCCAAAGTGGAAGTTTATTGGAAACTTAGGTTCAGGTCCTATTTATAAACACTCCACAAGAATGTAAATGTACAGATCTCAGGATCTGCCTAAACATGCTATTGCTGTGAGAAATTATCCCAAAACTTGGTGCACACTTTGTTCTTTAACTCAACGCTTTGTTCTTTAATTGGAAAGCTCTAAAACGTGTAATATGCCAAATTAAAGTAAAATAATCTGTTATTTTTCATATTAATGACATAATTACATTGCACCACTATAAAATTGCTTCCAGTCTAATTATGTCTAGGCAGAGATTACTGGTAATTAATATAACAAATAATTTTGACTACAACTAGCAATAATTGCTTTCTTGAAGACTTTCCTAAAACCTTTGGTTCATTTTGTTACTTCTACATACAGTACTGCAACAATTCTTTAGCATTTAGCAATTAATTACTTAAAGAAATAAGTAATTAATTGCCACATGGAATTGCATGTTTGAAACAGAACMAGAGCAGGGGATACATTTGTTTTTAGAAGTGTTGGCTGCTTTGGTGAGTGTAAGAGGCTTAGGGTGCACACACATGCACTGGTGGCTGGGAGCTGGAATCTCATCCARAGGGAAAGTGGCCCAAGAAATTCCTGTTTCATTTAAAAGATGATCAGTGCTGTGAAATAATTTGGGACCCTCTGATATAATGTATTATCTCAGGGCATGGCACATTAAAATACGAGCCTGTGAATGCCTGTAATTTAAAAGCCCATSTACTGCCATGCTTTACACCCATCTTAGCTGCAAATCTCTTTTTTAAAAGATACATGATCTAAAATTTAAAAGTAAAATTTAATTTCCTCTCCTTACCAAACACTGTGCTGCAGTACCAGGCTCATGTTTCAAGATCCATTTCACTCAGGAATCATTTCCATCTTCTGYACTCTGTGAGGCCTCTTTATGTCAGATATTTATCCATGCTTTATGTTCTTGCCTGACCTTCCCTTCCCACTMAGGCTGAGATAGCAATTGCTGCTACTGCTGCCACTCATGTCCATCCATCCCCTACAGTCTTTGTCACTTGTTAATCAAGGTGGGGAAAATTTCACAATGCTGGGAAAGAAGGACCTCTTAAAAGARGGGAACATTAGGTAAAATAAATTAATTTTAGCAATAATGAATGTCTCTCTGAAATGAAATTTCAGGTSCTCTGTAATAGAGGTGCAAGACAARAGCATGAGTTAATGCATCTCTAAAAAGGCACCACARGCTTCTTTCTCCAGCATGGCACCTGGGAATCATCCAGAGATGTTTATACAGTGAACTAAAACCTGTTTTTTCTTTCTTTTTTCTCTAAAATTTAAGTTCTGTAGTTTTGTAACACCACTGACTTTATTGGWCATGGGGATGTTTCAAAAGAGTTTTATTTTGGAACTTTTGAATTTTGGTCTCCTAACCTTGAGCCAGTACATCAATTCTTATTGTTAATATTGTTACTAAGCTTAACAAAATCTAAAATGGACCTCAAGTTTCTCCACAAACACTAGAATCAGAAAATCAAAATGTTCTTTTCCAAGCATCCTACAAATTTTGAGCAAAATACCCAGGATTTACAAGAGTAAAACTCATAATCATCTTTCACTGTGTTTTTCTGTTAATGCAATAAGCCAAAAATATCCTCTACATACTAAAAAGAAGAAGCATATTCTGAATCCCAGCCTAAAGGTTTAGTGTGGAGATACTGTTACAGATCTTATTCCTGTGGAAACTGGGTCCAAGTTATAATGAGCATGATTCCAGGAAGCATTCCTCAAGCTGTTACTTGCAGGCTTGGGTTTAAGAAAAAAATCTTCTTTGGGAATTTATTATTGCATTGCTCATAAAACAACATCCCATAGTTTTATTTCACTGCCTTGTGACACACARAAATCAGACAAGGATTAGCTGACTGTAATGCCAAATATATGAGAACAATCCCTCTGTACCTGACAGCAAATTGCAAACAGCAGCTCTGATTCCGTGAGTTCATATTTCACAAGTGCTGAAATATTCAGCAGCTTATTAAGACTTGRTACTTGTTGTTTCCTCTGACAGAAGATGCAGGGCTCCTCCAAATATTTGAAGTGACATCAAGAGGTCTGTGYTCTGAAAAGAGAAACCTTGGGAATTTGGGAGTGGCCTTGTTAAATTAATAATGATCAGTAATGAACTAATGAWAGCCCCAGAGTTCTGATAGACATGCACATACCAAAATCCATACACCCACCCACTTGGTGTAATCTATATTTTAGCACTCAGTACATGAATCTTTGGTGCTTTGTACTCACAGCAATGTTGGAAAGAGGCTCTTAAAAAACTTTATAGCATCTTTTACATTGTGACTTGTGCAAAAGGGTGAAAAATACTGCACCATTTAAGGAAAGGTAATACAATTAAATCAGTTGCAATGATTTACAGGGTAATCTAATAATCTAGAAGTCATATATCTTATATATAAAGGTAATAAATGTTAAAATTGTGATGAGAAGCAGCTTCAATTCTAGCATTAGCTCATAGTCAAAGCTAAAGAAATGTATTTTCCTCCATAAAGGAAAGATTTCAGAAGGAGGGAAATTATTAAATTTGATTTGTTCTTCTTTAATTTTTAGGAAAATGGGTGCTGCTCTAGTGGGCAAAGAACAGAAAAGAGGGGGCTCTTTTGTGAATACCAGCACAAGGTATGCAAAAATTTAYCATAGATGTAAGAWTTGACAGGGAATTATGCAAATATGTGGAGGATTCCAGTCCTTTCTTGAAGACTTCATATGGCTGCCCATGCTCCAGGCTTCAGAAAGAGCCTTGCAAAAACCCTGCAAAGCAGGAACRCTTTTTTTCTGTTCACACTATCAAAATTTAGCCTTGAACCCTTCAAGAAAGAGCCCTGACAGSCTCCAGGAGCAGAGTGCAAGCACTGCAGTGCTGCTGAACAGGGCTGATAAGGCACATCAGAAGCCTCCCTGGCAATGTTGCTGTTCTGTGGAGATTCTCTCCGTGTACATTTGCTATCTTACAACACCTGCACCTTGTGCCACTGTGCTGCCATTTGTGCTCAGGTGAAAAGAGGGAATTTGTTTTCCAGGGAGCAAAGATGTACACTGTGTTTTCAGGCAGGGATTGGGCTATAAATTTTTCCATGACTACAGATGCTTTTCCCCTCAGAGTGAATACTAAAAAGCTATGAAATGTTCATGTAATGAGATGCACAAACAATGTAATATGGGAACTTTTCTTAATCTGGCATTCATTTACTCATAAATTCCACTGAACAGGACAGCAGAAACAATTGAAGGATTTTTTCATGAAGCAATGTATTATTAAAGTACCTTTTCTTCTTTTGCTTCATGTAATTTAGCTAAAAACTATTTAAGGACTGCTTTAGAAACAGAAATGCAATGTTAGAAGTTGAAATGAAGCCTGCTCACAGACCTCACTGTCACATGAAGAATACCACACACCTCTTGCCATGAGCTGTTTGCATTCATTGTTTATTTTGTTTTTAATAGCAGAGCCAAAAGTGCTGCTTCATTTTATAATAAATCAGAATGTGCTCACACAGTTTAAATGTGAGTATTGCCAGGGGTGACCTGCTGTGTTCTTCCCAGCTCCCAGATACATTCATGGATAGGTGGATGGTTCTTCCTCCTGTGTCTGAGGAGGAGAATTACATAAGAAATCCATCCCCTGTTTTAAGGAGTTGGTTCATGTTCCTAACTTTCAGTAAAGGAAGGAGTTCTCCCTGCCCCCTCCCCAAAATACCACTGGAGGGAATATTGTGTTCTCCTCACCCTGCTGGATCCATTATCATTAGTGAGAGCAGGTGAGCAGCTGTGCAGGTTGCATAAATGCAGGACAACGTTTGCAAAGGGAAATACAGACCAGAATATCCCATTCTTATTAATTTGCATGCATGTTAGGCTTGTCCAAACACATTAGGTGTAATTGTCTCCCTTCCCAAAGATCTCTGAGGCATAGTGGGGTRGACCATAATGTCAGGAGAAGAGAGGATTGCCACTGCAGCTGTCATGGAGCAAATGGCTCAGCTGGAAAATGTGCAAAGGCCTCCTGCCTTCCCTACAAAGTGCAGTGCTCAGCTCCAGGCTGGGGCTGCTGCTCCTGGCTGAGCCACAAACATGGTCTGGGTGTGATGGGAGTTCTGCACTGAGCAGTGGCTGAGCATAAGGCCAGGCCCCTTGGCTGCTGTGTTTCTGTCCAGCAGGACCAGGACTGTTCTGAAAAGGCTCTGGGCTGACACCAGGCAGGCCAGAGCACAGTGCAAATGTTCATTCGTTGGGGCAAATCCAGAACAGTTATAATGCAGCTTTGGGGCTCAGTCTGGCTTTGCACTTGTGTCAAAGCAATTAAATTCAGGCCAATTGTGATGTTTAAAAAAGGGTCACATCTGGGTAACCACAAGAAATTAAATGGGAAGGCAATTTGCAATCAAGCCTYGGGTGTAGAGAAAAGGTTCTTATATCCCTTTAGGTACTGATTTGAAAATGGAGCTATCAACATAAGTCTTGAGAATGGATTGTCAGAAACACCAGGTAACTCTACAATGCTGGAATTATTTAGACACATGAGGCTGGTTTGACACTAGAAATTTGACTGATTCCTTGAATTCCAGTTTTTCCACATTCAGGACAACCTGTTTCTAGTGATCAAAGGCCTCTATAAACATTTCCTTTGGGTATCCTGGCACTGTTGTCCCTTGATCCATATTGGTCATTTGGATTAGATCTATTTCAGCTGTTTTATAGGCCACCATTTCAGTGTTCTAAAGGTCTTGAAATGAGCTGGTGCACAGGTGAAGCCCTCTAGTCTCCAGGGATGCTGGAGAATGCCTGGGAATGAAAAACCCTGAGGTCAATAAGCACAACCTAGGCAGGGTGGGTTCAGTTCACCAAACAGCTGGGGAAAGGAATTGCTTAAAGAAATCAGAAAATCTCAACACAAAGCAGCAACATTGCCTCTCTTATTAATTCGTATTAACACTGCCAACTTCAGCAGAAGCAATCATTATCTAAGCTGATAAGTAATTAAGGGAGGAGTCTTGAATAAATGCAATTCACTAGACAGGATTATTTTTYCAGCAAGATGCACTCAGCCTGGATTGTTAGATGCTGACAGCAGCATAGTTAGATTTGTACTTTTTTCACTTACATTTTCCCCTCCATCCCCAGTCATTGCTTGCTTTGCTTTGCTGCTGTTTCCCTTTCTTCTGCAATTCCAGACATTGGGTAATGTCCATGTGTTTGCTCACCGAAGACCAACAAGATACAGATGATTCCTTTTATTTGTTTATTCCTCATCAAAGCCCCCCACAATTATCTCTCTGGACCACAGACTAATTATTGCTTGTAACATCTCTGTATCAGGAGTAGCCCAGACATTCTAGACATAGCACCTGTTTGATTTCACAAACACACAGCTGGCAAAGGCTTGTTTGCAGCCTGGTGATCTTCTGCTGCCCCAGGATCAGCAGGGACTTCTGTTTTAAAGCACACTTAGCTTGCTGCTATTTTGTAGTTTCTTGCTTCCATGTTTTTATCAAATGTTTCACAATGTTTGGTATTTCTCCTCAAGTCCCATTTCCTAGGGTAATGTGATTATGTGAGACTCTCGGGTGTCATTTAAGAAAAATTAATTTCTTTTTCTTTTAGCTTAATGGAAAAGTGTAAAAACATGACCCAAGTGCATTCTAAAAGCTGGAAAGCCAAAGGCAATTAAAAAGAACACACAGTTCATTATTTAAAAAATAAGGTTCTTTAAATGCAATATTCATGATTTTTGGAAGGACAGGAGCATTTTTTTCAACACCTGGGACAGTCAGCTTGGCATGGCTGTTCCGTGCACTTGGCTGTGGAGTCTCTCAGTGTACATATGCAGAAATGGATTTTGAATTAACAGATGGTGGCCTTTCATGTGTGTCTGTTTTCTTAACTTCCTGTACAAGAAATCAGTTGTTTCTGTTTGTTGAGGGAAATGATGCAATTTCTTTGCAACTGTARAATTAAAATCCCTARAAGCAATGCTGAGCTTTTGACACCAGTAGCAAGCTCTTTCTAAATTCTGAGATCCTAAGCTGCCAGGCAATAAATCAAAATTAGCAATTAAATTAACACAATTTTTTAAAGTTTCTTTAAATTCATTGGGGAAATAATAATGAGTATTCACTAATAACTTTTCATATTCCTGCTCTATCTGTCCTTGAAAGGACATCTGCCTTTTCCAGGCAGATAAGGCCAACCTACAGACTTTCCCTCACCTATGCATAATAAATATGGTGAAAGTAGGATGAAAATAGCCCTCTCCTGAGTCCTGTGGACTACTTTAGCAGCAGATATTTTGGATTCAATCTGAAGTGTCCTCAAATAAGTACAGATATCAGATTGAGATAACCAGAATGCAATAATTAATTGCAGGAAAAAWAAAAAAAAAAAGCTCATCTCAATTCCTTTGTAAAGTGCCAAAACATCAATTCAATTTATTTGTGGCTTAGGTTGTTTAGGTTGCAAGCTTTATTTCAGCAGTATATGAAGGTAGGCAAATATTCAGTTTCATAAGCATGTCAAAGTGCAGGCTTCAGTCCTAACCTAAACCATCACGGCCATCTGCAATAAAAATCATTCTCGCTTTGCTTTGCACAACCATTGTTAAGCTTGTAGACTAAACATTCAACCACTGCAAGCAGTCAGCAGCTTTATTACTTCTCCTGCCCCTGCAGAGGCATCCTGGATTCAATTTGCCTAAATACATCAAAGTATTTTAATTTTGAAGTACCCCAAGCATTTTGAAAAGTTTAAAGGCTATTTGTCTTCTGAAATGTTTGAATGTAAACTCAAATGAAAATAGTCTTGATGATTTTTTCCCAGTTTAAATGACTGTCACATTCCTGCTCTGAAAAGCCCCTCAAGCTCCAATATACAGTTTCCCCTGCCTTTTTTCCCTCCAAGTAATTATGAGTGAGCCAGTTTTAAGTTACGTGGTCAGATTGGCTTCCTTCATTCTGAGACTCCTCTATTTCTGTGGAGTTCAATGAATTAAACACTCACTAAGCCATCAATTTGTCTCAACTTCCCAACTTCTCTTCAAGCTTTTTTTTTTTTCCCCCTTTTCTTTAACACTAGATTGCAAATAAATACACAGTCAATTGATCCATCAGGATAAGATTGCATGGAACTGGTTCTGAGCTAAAAATGACAGGAATGTCTGAACTGGCTAAAAAGTACTCAGCAAGCACAAAGCTAGATGACATATGGGTATCTGGCAAAAAAGAGTCACAAAATCATTTTGTTTGAAAATACATTAAATACTTTGAAATATTTGAAAAATCATACAGATTTGGTAAAATATTTGGTGTTAWGGTCATTAATTCACTGACATTTCTACTTTTTCTTTTTTTTGTTTCAAACCTTATGTGAAAGACAGACTTATGCATAGCCAAAAGTTTAATTTGGTCATTGTATGTAGTATTAAGTCAATGCCTTGACAGACTTCCTGATAGCACCTTTGTCCATTCAGAACTCCACTAAAGTCATAGAATGCTCATGATAACAGGCATGAGCTTCTGCAATTAATGTACTATTTCAATATTAGAAATATATATGCATTCAATTTATGAAATCATTGGGCTGAAAAAGCCTTGTGAGTTCAGCTCAGTCCATTCTCCATGYCCAGGGCAGAATCACCTGAGCCCAYGTCATTCCTAYCAAATGTTTGTCAAAAAAGAGACATTGGCAGCATCAGGACACCCTCACTAAAATTGTCTGTCCCAGTGAGTCCCTCCATCCAAACTGAAAATGYTTTCTCCWAACCTTTCTTTTAAAATGTAAGCTCTGTTATTTTCAGCTCTATTAATTAACAATATAAGCAACAAATTTTAAGCTTCCTTTTTTTCAGTGTCTTTCTTTTTTCTTGAAGCCCCTTGTTACATTCCTGTCATCCCTTTCCTCTCTGTTGCCAGGGCCCTGCTGGAGCAGTCCCTGTTTGCAGATCACAGGACACAGAGCTGGCTGTGCACTCACTGCTCCCCTCTGGATGCTTTATGCTCTCTCCACCCTGCCTGTTTCTCTGGGAAAGCTCCAGGGAAAGGACACAGAGAAACCTCTGCAGATTGCACWSACTSACCTGTCCTTGGTGYTCCTTGTCTTATAGGGGTGCCAGAGCAGTGTGGATAATTCTGCAGCCTACAGTCATTTAAACAACTGGAAATTCCTAATTAATTATCAATCCTAATTAGAGACAAAGGRCCTGATTCACTGGGAAATCCACACTTCTGTCTTGTGTGCCTTAGAATGGAAACTCCTATAACATGAAGTCCCACTTATGCAAATTTTGTTGTTGCTATTGTTGGTTTTTAAGAAGAAAAGAAYAGGATATTTAACATTGCTGTGCCATTTTCCCTCCCAGGCTGGTAACCTGTATGGCTGCACACTCTTTCAGTCCCACAGTATTAGTTACCACAAAATTACAGAGTTGTGAGAAGAAAAATGTAGCACAATAAGTTAAAGTATGTTTTAAAATAGTCCTTATTTCACAACTTGGGCACTATATTCCCATTTTCAAACTGCCAATGTACCACTGGGAATTTTCTTTTTCTTGCTGATCCTCCTTAAGACCTCTATGAATAGCAGAGAAAACAACTTCACTGYAATAAAAACAGGGGGTTGTTTTCCTTTTTTAAAATGGAGGCATTGGGTAAAATAAAGGTCATTGCGACAACCTTTGAAAGAACTGAAAGAGTAATTTTCCCCCTTTTTGCTTTTTTACTGGTTTTCAATGCAATGTGAAAAATCATTTTTAAGTTTGCCCATCTGTTTTACATAAAACCTTAGCTGACCTTACACAAAGTGAAACAAATGCACAAAAAGCTTTGCTGTTGGGCTCTTGCCAGTAGGAGGGAGCAAAAAGAAAAGAATATGTAAAGTTAGACCCTACTCTGGTGTAAATTAGCCCAGTTCCAGTGGGGACTTAGGCTGATTTATACCAGCAGAGGCAGAGGCTTGTATTCCTTATAAAATCCAGACTTGTTAGACCCAGCTCTGCTACCACTGAATTCACCTGGAGCYTTGCTATCAATTTTTGGGGGAGAAGGAGCCTTAAGGAAGGAGCAGATGAACAGGACACACCCAGCCATGCAGTGGAGGTGGCATTTGGCAATTCGGGGAGGAAGGTGAGGCTGTGGAAGGTGTGAAGTGTGGCTGGAGCTGCACCCTGACATTGGAGCACATCTGCCAGCCAGGGAGAGCCTCTGGCACCAGCCTTGGGGCAGAAAAATGCTCCCACTCTGTTCTGGGGCTCCTGTCCTGCTGCTCCTCTGTTGGCCTGAGTGGCTCCTGCAGTGCCATCACATGGGACACAAGGGGGGCCTGAGGCAAGGAGAGTGTGCCAAACACACAGGGACAGAGCACACCAGGAGAACAGCACCACCTTYAAACCTCCACACACCCCACCCTGCMCTTCCAYAACRCTCCTGSTCATGTGTCTGAGGAGGAAACACTCMGATATTAACACTCCAATCTAATATGATTAATGAGTGTAAAGTAAGGTTCAAGCTTTTAATTAAAAAGCTACTGAAGAGTGAAGGTCTAGCAAAGTTGTTCACAAGTTGGTTATTTCATAGAATGGGATGCTCCAAAAGGGCAATGGGCCAGAAACCTCTCCTCAGTCACATTTTGTATCCAGGCACTGACTTTGATTTGGAGCAGAGGGCAGAACTGGATCTCTACAGAAATGGGCACATACATGTATGGATTACAGTGTGCACATATGGYGATGCCTAAATTTAAGATTGCCTAAACTTTCCATTAATAGCCATTTTTTCCTGTTGCTTGTTAAATTGCTGTACTTCTCAGAAAGAAAATGCTTTGTAGGATAACTGCCACAYTTTAAAAATTTTCTTGTGTGTAAAAAAACCCCTAAGAAATGTTTTGACAAGGCCAAAAAAAGACTTTCGTATAGACTCTCTATAGGCTCTAGACTTCTGARTTTCAACATTTGGATTGAAAGTTGTTGCTTGTACTTATCAGAGATCTGCCTCTTTTTATTTTCATATTGAAAATAGTCCAGATTTGACCATGTCATGTATTTCAGTTCACCCATGTCCAATAAAGACTTGACAGAGGTTGACATATTCTGTAATTTTATCATTTTATGTTTCAATTAACTTAAAATTAAATTTACAGTGTAGCTTATTTCACCCATTTTTCYCTGGCCTCTGAACAGAGTATCCTCTGTCTGCCTTTGCAAGGATGAAATAAAATGGAATATTTGCAATGAATACCCAGGTTTATTTTTAAAAAAAAACAACCTTATTGGTCTTATTGACCAAGAGTGTCAAGAAATGTGATCAAAATGCCCAAACAATAATTGTATTCTAGTGAAGTTTGGTTTTGGGGGAAATTAGTAGTTTCCTTCTCAGTGAACCTGCAGGTTTTGTATTCTTTTCTTTGTATTTCTATTCTATCCAAAATAATTATATTAATCATGAAAAGAGAAAACAACTGACATTAAATGCCTTCAACTTTGTTTAGAATGATAAAACTAATCTGTAAATGAATGAACACTGAGTGGAATGGTCAGCTTTCTTTTTTTGTGAGTGTGTTTTATGGTGCTATTTAAAGTGGGTGCAAGTCACTAATTTCCATCCTGAAAGCACTGRAGTAATCACAACAGAGTGTGCTGGAGGACGAGAATACATGGCAGGAGTTAAGAGTTGRAATCACTCACATTTAGAGCCATTTTTCACACAGGAACACACTTTCCCAGAAATGTTTATGTCAAGCAAAGAAATTATTCACCTAGAAAAAAGTCACATATGGTTGAAGCAATGAGAACAGGAATATATCTATCTTTATCTATCTATATCTATCTATATCTGTCTATATCTATATCATCTAGATCTATCATCTATTTCTATGTCTATCTATATAATCTCTGTATCTATCTATATCTATCTCTGTATCTGTATCTATATCTATCTATATGTCTATATATCTTCTTCCTATAAGGAAGGAGAAAATGCAGCTGGCTTCTGTCACCTCCCAAACTTTGGGAGCCTTCTCTGACCATTTCACATCTGCTCACCTAATTCAGCCAGAGTCTTTTGGTTCTCTTGCAGATAAAGGAGTAAACATTTGAGGCAGGGAATGGTTTCTAGAATGACAGAATGGTCAGCCTGTCTTTTCCAGCTGCCTGAGGCAGGTAACCTGCAGAGCTGGGCTCCTTTCAGACACGTCTGACAATCTGCTGTGCCTGAGGAATGAAGAAGTGCTGAGTGCCAGCAGGCTTCCAAAGGCACTGCAGCCTCTCTCCCAAAGCAGAGGCTGAGCTGGAAACACTGCCTGCAGCAATAGTCACAGGGCTGGCAACAGCAAATTGCTGAGCAGCTGGGGAAGCTGCTCCTCCAAAGGACAAGGCAGGTGTGGGGTGGCTGCTGCCCCACTGAGGGGCAGGGGGTGTTGTGTCCTGCCAAATCTGCCCCAGTGTGAGCTGGGGTTCACACTTTGCTCCAGCCTTTGTGTGACTGGTGCAGCTCTGACCAGATGATTCCCCAGGAGAGGTTCCTGCCTGGCTGCTCTGGCTGGCAGCCAAGCCCTGCTCCTCTGGGTGTCTGTCTGTCTGTCTGTCTGAAGTCTTTGGGAATTGCTCTCACAACTCTGCATCAGCAGCTTGTCCCGGATATTCCTCCTGTGCTCCAGAGTGGTTTTGTGGTTTGGTGTGAGAGGAGGGAGAAACACAAAAAGCCAGCAGCTCTGGAACTGCTCTCTAACAGCATTTAGATATCTGATAATACTCACTTCAACCATGCTTTGCTATCTGTTCATTTTTTTTCCCATAAAAATAATAAATAAGCAGAGTGCTAAACTGTATTCCTGAACTATTACATAGGACTTCCAGGCATGCTAAAGTTTTGGCTATAGTTCAAAAGGCATTTCAAAAAATACAATTTAGAGGATGTTTGTTGCCCTCTTAGACCAATTCAGGTCTCTGCAAGAAGCATTTGACAATCCTTTTTGACAGCTCTTTTGATAATCTCTTTTTTTTTTCAATTTTTTTCTTAAAGGAAAGTTAAAGATCTAATCAAGTAATTTTTATTTAACTTAGATGATGCACAAGCCACTCCATCCCAAGTGACAAAGGGGAAACACCACACCCTGAGGAAATTTATTGTAYAAGTTCTCTGTATCTCACCACCTGCACACTCTTTTTATTTGTTCTTAATTTACTAATGGGGTGCAGGAACAAAAATCTCAGCTTATTCAGCTATAGTAGGTAGAGGTTTTTTTGGTTTTTTTTTCTATTCAGTTCTTATCTACCTGCTTGGAAAATCACAGTTAAATCCACCTTTAGCAGAACACTCTAGGCTGTGTCAGTAGGATTCATGGTTAAGTCACCCTGAGTAACTCCTCTCTCAAAGCATTTGGGCTGTGTTGCATCATCTGTTGCATTAGTGCTGCCCTGGTTCTTCTGGCCTATTTAATTTGMTACAACAATTGAATTCTCCTATAAATATGTGACTAATCAAATTCTTAAGGAAGGATTGTTCCAAGTGTAGCAGACCTTGCAGCAGATACCAAAGTGCAGACACATTTCACAGAAATGGCAAATGCTGCACTAAATCAGACTGTTGTGCACATATTTGGTCACTGAATGAACATTATGATGTATATATTATATATGACAGATATTCCATGGCAGTTCTCAGGTAAAGGTAATTCACAGGTTCCATCATTGGCTGAACTCAAAAGCTCTTTAAGTGTCRTATGAATATACATAAAAAAATAATAATGGAAATATTTTTCCTGCTATTTTTGCATCTTTCTGGTAGGGAGCTGGGAATTCTCCCTGAGCAGCTTTATTCTTAGCTGCAGAATTTGGGCCTCTGGAATACAGAGAGCAAAGAGCTGACTGCTGGAGTATGCAGATTAATTGAATCCCTGGGGGCTCTACAGGTGTCCCTATGAGGCAGATGAATCTGATTAAAGGTAAAATAACAGAAAAATCAAAAACTTAKTGTAAATGAAAGAGATTTCTATTTGTTGAGCCAAGATTTGCTTAAACTGCAAGTGCAGTGCTTTGAAAGCATGCTGAGATGGAGAAAGTGCTATTTTTTTTAAGTGCTGTAGGGCATTCTTCCAGTCATTTGAGGAGAATACACTACATATTCTGAAAAAGAATATTGTATCCATTCTTGTACTGCAGGCTCATTAAGCATCAGACTGATTTATTGTATTGTTTCCTTTATAAATTATTTTCATTATGTTTTATCACAGTACATGAGTACTGCCCTRAGGGAATATGCAGGAATGAGCTGAATGGCAAGTGTAATAGACTGTTTTAATTAAAATAGTGTAATGCATATTTCAGTGCTATTAACAAAAACAAAACTGATTTTGTTTTCTGGGTAATTGAATGTATTAAGGCCCAGGTGCTCTTTTTCTATTGTTTAACCCTCTAAGTCCAACTTCATCAGATGCTTTGAGCAGGAATTCCTTAGGAAGAGGAAAGCATAAACAGGAATTTCACCAGTGAAACCTCCTTGATCTTTCCCAGTGTCTTTGAGTGAGCTGCAGACAGAGAGGAGACTGAKCCACGACAGAGGAGAGCCCATTACCCCTCTGCACTTTTTAACCTGATGCTCTGTGGAGACAGCAGTCACTTCCCACTGTAATTCCATTAGTTAATGAACATCTCAGGAATTTGTCAATCATGAGGAAGACCCTTTAAAATTACAGTCAATCAATGACACCTACTCTTSTAAGCAGCTTTCTTTTCCCCCTTTTCTCTTGATTTATATTGGCTATGAGTCTTTTTTATATCCCTTTTCCCTCCAGATACCAAMAGTTTACCTTTTAGCAAGAAGATGCATTGTGCCAGACTGTGAGAGRCACAAAATCAGGTTAATGACTTCTGAGCAGAGAAGTCAGATGAAAACAACCAACCAACCTGGCAAATGAGCTGAGAGCTGGGTTATATGACCCATCTGACCTTGAAAAGAACCATTTTGCCTAATGATTTTTGTCTRCCATACCCTAGATACCAGAATCTCCCTCCCTTTCAGCAATGGAACTTTCACCAGAAACTGCTGCTTTGCAATCAGTATTGTAAAGGCTGTTTCTGATTCAGTTATTATGGTCCCCTGGATTTTTATCACATGTCAGGATGGAATGTTGTATCCGTTCTGAGGGGTCTCTTCTTACAGCAGAGATGCAGAGGGTAKGGAAGATCTTATCTCTCATTTTATGGGGTGAAAAATGGTGGTTTTCCAAGTAAATAGTAAAATTCCCAGGAGGTGGTTCACCATTTGAAAAGACTGCCCTATTTCCCAGGGCCATGAAACTTGCTAAAAAYGGATGGTATTGTGAAATTAAGAAATAGTAACTGTAATTTTAGCKATGTCTTTTTAAAGGAAAAACCAAACCAAAGCCACTCCAACCATCCTGAAGCAGTGTGAACTATGGTAATGTCTGTCTGGGATATATATATAATTCAGGATTAAATCAAGCAGCTGAACTGAAAGATAAGTCAGAAATTCAAAATAAAGCAAAGCCAGACAGCACAAGAAGAGTTACTGCTGCTCCTTTCAGTTACTCTGGGGATACCCAGACAACACTAATCATTGTAGTAGTCTGAAGATGTTCCCTATAAATCTTACACCCTTTAAAATAAAATATGGGTATCTTCTTTTCCCTATCAAAGATTCTTTGTTGGAACTCATTTATTCAACAAGGGCCTTTTAGGAATGATGGTCCTGCTTTTACAAGAGAAGAAGGCCCATAATTAAACTGGTGAGTCATCACTCCACTGGGTTTCACAGGAAATCCCTTATTACTTTAAAGCACCTGCTGTAGCTCTTCGACTCATTTCCCAGAGAAGAGTTGCAGATACAGATTGGTTCCAAATAGTTCCCATAAAAGAATAGACCAGTGAACTGGTTTTACATAAATTTCAGTCTTTATAGTTTCTCTTCCCCTGCAATTAATGAGATCTGGCTGAATCCCCAGTTACTTCTGGGTCGTGATTTATAAAGCACARGTTGAGATTCAGACTTTTTGAGAATGATTTCCCACATTTCCATGTTATTAACTCATTTCTTACAGGCCATCTCTCCATGTTTCTTATTCTTGGAACGGGTCACCTTTAATCCTTTACAAGATGTTTTTAATTATTAACAGGAATATGCTAAACTGTACTGAAAAGTATTAAAATACTACAAGATGACAAAATTGCATGTACATTGGCTATTTCTCTCATTTGATAAATGGCTATTAACTATTTTATTTTTCAATATTCAATATTGAATTCAATCAATGCATTAAAACWATTTAAACCATAACATTCTAAGATTAACATATTATATACTGCAGATGCTACCATTAGATAGACAAAAAATATTGCCTGCTCATTTTCTATATAAAATTTTAAAGGGAAAATATATGCATAAGCAAGACAAATCCAAGCAATTAATTTACATTCAGTAAATTGATTACATCAGAACAAAACAATAAATTTCTTTCTGAAAYATGCCCAAATATTCCAAATATGTAAGAGATTTTGGAAACTATTTTTAAGTGCTGCTCTAAATGAACTATAAAGATCAAATAATCCTAAACAAGCTGTAATAATTTAGGCAGATAAGAAATATTTCAGGGTAAGGAAACTAGCATTTTCACAGATAAGAATATTATAGAATTAGGATATGGACAGTTTAGCTTTGGAGGAAAAAACAAGTCTTCATTATTCATACCCAAACAGAGTTTGTATCCTCATTTCAATTGTGGTACCTTGCTCAATACAAATGTTCTGTAATAAAAGGATAAGACCCCAAMTTTGAAGCAATTGCTTAGAAAATAGCATGTTCTTACTGKGCCAATAAATGCAAGTAGAAGAGGAATCAAGAGTTCCATGAAAAGTGGTGAGTTTAGAAATAATAAAAAATTTAAATAGCAAGTAACTTCCCTGGCTAATGCACTACATTTGCAAAATGCAGGGTCTAACTTTTCACTGCAGTTTGGAAGTGAAAGAGAAGGGCCGTTTTTTAAAGGAATAACATGAAAAAATTTCACCCAAACATGTGGTCTGGGAGCTAAACTTAGGCACTKTTTTTAGGTGACCCATGTTAGCAAAGCACAAAAGAGAATTCAGTTTGTTCAGAAACTCACTCAGACCTTTCTGGGTCAAATCTTCACCTTTGTCAGGGAACATTCCCATTGAAGTCAACCTTCAGCACTTTCTCTTCTCAAGCATCCAGGTCTGGGGTATTCTGTAAGAAAAAAAGCTCCTCAGATGTCTGTCTGCAGTGTGCTCTGCAGAGAACTGCTGCAAGGACCAAAAATGGAAGCAAACACACTGAGCATCCCGTGCTGCTTTAGTGAGCTCACAGCTTCCATCACCACTGAGAAGGAATTACACTTTTTCAGGAGTAGCCAGCCTTTAATGCTGTGCTTCACCAAAAGCAATATTAAAAAAATGCATATTTGCCTTTGACTCTCACACTCTTGTCATTTATGTTTTGTTTGTATTTTCACACRTCAATCCTGAAAGCAGTTGTCCATTTGCAAGTTCATGTAGGAGTAACCCCACTGTCACCAAGGGAGAATGTGCCCAGCATACAAGGGATGCTACCAGGACCTCCTCAAGACTTTTCAGCCTCCTTAGAGGGTAAAGTCTTCAAGACTGAGGTATTATTTTTTTTTATTCAAACTTGTATTTGCACAAGTTCTTCAGCTCTCAGCATAGTGGGCATCACTTGTTTTGGAATTTTTAAGACACACTTCATTTTATCACAAAGACCTGCAAACAAGGATTAATAATGTAACCATTAAAGTTTCTCCTCCTAGATGAGACATTCCCTACCATTCTGTGCCTGGACCTTGTCCTGCCTTTCTTTCTGTCCTTAAAAGTCAGCCAGCCTTGCTTCTCTCAAGTCAGAATGTTTGGCAAACAGAAACGCTCTGCTGCTCTCAGATGAGCCACTAATGTAACTTAATTTTCCATAAATAGCTTCTGCATCATCTAAGTTCAGCTATTCCTGTCTGCTAATACTGTCTGCACACACTGACTTGCTCATCTAGAGCTTCTCTGAAGTCCAATTCACTCCAGCTAAATATGATTTTTCAGGCTGAGCTTTATGCAGCAGCTTTGGCTCTGCACCAGAGCTGGAACTGGACAGCTGGAACAAGAACTGATCTGGCAGCAGACTCAAATATAACTGCTGTGGAAACCTCTCACATTTTTCTATATCAAATGCACACAGAACTGAAAAATAATCACAATAAACCATCTTTCCCAGAACYGAATGAAAAAATACTGATTTTTTTAAATAGTCTTCTCAGTCAGTCAAGGATAAAAATTCTTTTCCTCCACCTCTCTTTTTTTAAGGAGAGTGAATTCCAATCTTGTCTATAACATTATGGAGCTGACCCTCACAAAACTAGAGAATTAAAATTAATTTACCCAATGCTTTGGTAATCCAGTACACCTCTGACCTTTAATGTAGTGGTACTTACAAAGGAAATTAGGTCATAGCGAGATCCTAAGTCCTTGTGTTACATTTTACCAGTAGGATCAATTTAAAATATTAGGCAATGAGTCTAGAAAAGACTTGGAGGATTCATCTCTAGGCTACAATCAGGCCAACCCCATGGATGTGTGACATTCTCAGCATTTCAGATACATTTGTCCAACCTGTACTTGAAGCAGTGGTGGTCTCATAATCACCTTTTTGCTGCARCTGAATATCAATCAGCCTTTCAGATGAAATATTGTCTCAGGCTGGCCTKTATCTTATTTATTGAAGTTATTATTTTTATCTCATTTCCAGCACAGAGAAGAAGATATTYTCCATTGAGGCAAACTGCTGTGCATTTATGTGAATTGTTCTGACTGTCCCTTCTCTTAGACAAACACAAACCTTTCTCTCTCACATCTGTTTATATTTTTCACTTTGCTTTGAAATCTCTTGACTGTCTTCACATTTTCTCTTAATACTCCCACAAGAGAACTTGTTCTCCTGATCAAGGAATCAGAACCAGGCCAGAACTTGGATCAAAATACCTTTGCAAAATTAATTTAATGTCTGGAAGTAGTTAAAAAAATAGATCCAAGGTTTAATGAAGAGAAAAAGTAATAAGAAATAAAATATTTCACTCCTTTCTTCCTCAAACAAGGTCCACTCCTTTTTAACTGGGGAAAGATAATTTGATTATCTCTTAATTGCTGTTTTCAATGCCTTTAGATCTTTCACCATTGTTGTGATACTTTTACCCTTATTTTATAAGTTCATCCCTGTAGCCACACCAGGAATGTGAGAGATTCAGGAGACTTTCTGAGTGGTTGGAATGSTGCTGTGACAAATGCTCCCTGAAGAGCAGAAGCAGGGAAGAAATGAGGTGTAAATCTGTCCACTCTGCATTATCCTGGCTATTGGTTATCTCACTGCTCTCAAGAAATTCAGTCCAACAACTCAGCCAGGGAATTCTCATGCATAGTCAAAAAAAAGAAATCATGCAACTTCAGGAATATGAACCATAAGGCTGATTCCCCATGCATTTTAGAAATTCCTATGTAAATACATAATTAATTYAACTAATATTTAGTTGATTAAATAAATTCTTGGTAGTGTAAGGTGCAGAACAAATTTTTTGTTTGTCTATACATTTAGAACAAAATTGTTCTGTCTGATTGATTTCTCAGAAAAAGCAATTTGTATTTTCCTTAATGCCCTAACCTAATTTCTAAAAGAAAAAATTTCCCTTTTTTTTTTTAATTTATTTTTGGACTGTGGTGGAACAAGCAACTATTTTACAACTGAAGAAAAAGCAGGAGGTATTTAATAATGGAAAGGTGTGTCTTAGCAATGTGTTAAGGTTAAATCTAGAGGTTTGGAAAAGGGATTCAATTTAAATGAAATGAAAGAAAGCAAATCTGTCAACATATCTGTGCTCTTGTGCTTCTCTGAGTCATGAAACYTCCAAGTTACAAAGAGTTRCAAATGAGACACTGAKAAARAAACCCAAACAGTTCTTTAAAAGAYACAAATTCAAATTTTCCACCTTGATAAAATGTGACTAATTGCACACAATTACTCCCCACTACAATAAAAGACATTTATCTCAATTGTGGCCAAGWAGCACAGATTACACCCACTCCTTCTGTATTTCATGGAAAAATATATGACAACAATTACCACCAATAACTTATTAATTATTACACTGAATGCAGTAATACATAAGATACCAGGCATGTGAAAGACTTTGATGAACTGGCAAGCACAGGGTAGATAAGTCCAATATTCTCTCCCTCACAGCTCAGGTGGAAAAGTGCCATGGTTCTACACAGACAGAAGGAAGCTTAACAGGATTGGGCACAGAAGAAGTGGATTTTTATCCTCTGGAAAAAAAATATGCCAAATATTTGTTCACAGCACAGAAAAAAAACTTCAGTGACATGTACCTTTTGTGTCCTCCCAGCCACAGGGAGATTCTCAGTTTGAAAGTTTTGGAGGCAATGGCTTTTATTTTATACTGAGTGATTGTAGAACTATTTTGGCATGGCAGAATGGCACTATTAAAAGTTCATCTACATACGGCCTAAACTAACAGACAGCTTAATTCTTCAAGAACAGGACAGCAAGGACTGCACTTCTGTATTAAAGATATAGAAATCATGCAGCTGGATGGTAGTTCTACCTCCCCACTCTTCTGTGTATTTGAAAATGAGAGTATGGAAATCACCCCTAAATGCTTGAGCTTGAAGATTCTCTTTAGTTTCTTACTTGAATGACAATTGAATTACCATAWATCCTTATTGTAATATTATAAACACAGCATTTGTGCTAAGCTGTAAAATAACTACTGAATCATCCTATGCAATGGTAGCAAAAAAATCTGTTAAACCCTATTTGAAGCACATAAAACACAATTAGAGATGCAGATTAGCCTTGAGGAAYGAGCTCAACAAGAAACCAAATGAATCAACTTCAGACAAGTTTCACTAAGAGCTTTATGATATTCAGACTTCAGCAGTGCTGCTCTCCAGAACAGATAATTAAAGAATTAAGTAATGGTATGTATTTGCCAACTCTGGCACATCTTKGTCTGGTATGATGCTACTCCCATACTCATTTCTGTGCCAATATATCAGCCAATTTGGCTTTCACTTCTCCAAAAAAAAAAAAAAAAGAAGTGAATTAGTAATCAGGGAGTAGGGAAAATTGCAGCAAATGCATCCTGCAGAAATTGTGTCTATGAGCTGTTACAAGTACTCATATCCTAAACTGGTATCTCCCATCTGTGGTTAAACTACAATGATTTATGCCAGATAAGCATTCTGTAAGTGTCTCTCCTACTCATGGGCTCAGGCACTGCTAAAAGGGGGACAAGAGGACAGCARATTACCATGTTAACTTTTAAAACTGTGCAAAATAGAACCGGAAGGAACCAACAAAGTTTTCAGCAACAAAATAAAAATAACATTTAATTGCATGCAAATTCTGTTTCAGCATAAGGGGTACCTGAATGAGCCAGGTCATGCCTCTGTCTGATCTTTCTCAGTACTGTACTGTGGACAAATACAAGTGACCAGAATTAGTGAAATTCAAAACAGGCAGGATGGAAGTTACATCATTTCCCCCCAAAGAACAAACCCACATCAAACAAAAAACAACCCCAACAAACCACAGTAAGAGAGACATCACAACCCAAAACTTTAAATTCASTTTAACAATGCATTTAAGTAAGTGGCAGTGCAAGAACTTATAGAATACAGTGATTCAGCAGATCTCTTACTGTAGATAGGAACTGTAGATAACTATTCCCMCTATGCTGTCACCTCCTTTCAAGTYCCCAAGATGCTACTGAACAAATGCACAAGCAGTTTTATTGGTAATAACCTTAGTCAAAATTGAGTATAAAAAGTACTTTTAGGCAAGCGCTCAGCGAGTGGGAGTCAGTACTGAATTAAAGGTACTGGGCTCAGGTCTTTGTATCTTTTCTGATAAAYAGTTCAGAAATACTCCTGGAAAACTGACCCCAGGCATTCCCCCAGTTACACTTCAGCCTTTTCACTGGGTCAGGGATGTGTAAAAGAGAGAAGGATAAATGTGAGCAGCAGCTTTCAGTATTGCTCTGAGCCCCACTGGGTGGGAGGGGCAGTTTATCAGAACTGGATGATAGGAGAGCAAGCTCGTGCAGCTGAACACCATCTCCTTGGGTTTGACTCCCTTGGGAATGATAAGAATGTGAGGACTCAGGACCAAAATTGTTCATAGGTAAAACAGAGGGAATACCTGGAATGTCCTTTTATGGAGTATAAATTTCTTCTAAAAATATAAATTAATAAGCACTTGGCATCCTCTAAGCCTGCCCTCACTGCTGTCTTGTAATGTTTCTTATGTAATAACCTTTCTGTCAGGTACTGGTGAGGTTTTTTTGGAATTAAAACAAAGACTTTCAAAGAAACCAGAACAGAATCTTTTACTCAGCAATAGCTTTGTCAGAAACAGTTTAATTCCCCAATCTTTCTGAGACAATTGTTTACTAAATGAGTCACCATACCCTCAGGTCCCTCAGGTTACTGTGCATTGCTTAAGACAGTGTGCATCTGTTTATAAATGTTTATAAATTACATAAGTGAAAATAAAAATATATATTGTGTAACAAGTCATAAATATAATAACAATTTTTTCTCCTTCAAGACCAAGGGGAAAACATGAAGTGTGAAGACAGACTATACTTTGAATAGAGAATATATTAAATTATGTGACCATATTTCATTCTTTGAATTTCTGATATTCTAGTCCAGAAGAAGAAGAATTTTCTGCCTCCTCTCCATATTATATTGATGTATTTTCCTGGTCTTAAAATCTGGAGAGCCAGACAGGGTTAAGGGATAAGGGGTTTTTATCTCAGTATATAAGAAGGATCCTTACTGTGCACTGTTGCCCAAGGTGGGATGCATCACAGCACACCCACATGATAGATTGCACATACAATTTATAGACCTTATAAATGAGCATATCTAACCAGGGTGTCCCAGTGGGAGGCCTGAATGAATGGTGGGATATTCCCTCCTCTGAGGAATTCCCCCCTGGATGGGCAGAATCTCAGTTTACAGGATGTGTTCTAGAGAGGACCTTGGTTTCCCAGGATAGTGTAGGGTTTTCCAGCCTCCTRCTMTGAGGCCTTTAGGATGTTTGGTTTCCTGGTCTAACAAAATACTAGGACATGCTGAGTTATCAGACATAAGGAATTACAAGTATGCATGCTAAGAGTACTGAGGATACATAAAAATATTGATATATATTAAGGTATATGTGGAAAGAAAAGGTGTATAAAGAAAAGGCAAAAAATCATCTTGGCATCAATATGGGGCTGTTTTCCTCTTTTTTCCACATGGAAAACCCACTGTTAAAACTACTAAACTACTTAAGATTAAAGCTAAGCAAACTTAAGGTCTTTGTGACATAGGAAAATAACAAACTTTTGGATTCTTGTTTTAAATTAGGACATAGAGTTGAAAACTGAAAATATTCCAAGGGAAAAACAGGCAAAAATATTGCAATAATTGTTATTTTAAGTAGGATAAGAAAAAATCTAGGTATTTCCACATTAGCCTGAAATGGCTGGTACTATACACACACTTCCCACACTCTCTTACCATTTCAGTTTAATATTAAATTTTTTTCCAGTTATTTTCAGACAGCTTCCTGGAATTTAGGATAAAGCCCTGATGCCATTCTTTCTGTTTGGTTTTTGCTGGTTTTTGTTGTTATTTGTGTTGTTGGGGTTTTTTTATAAACAGGACCTAGAATTTCTTTGGGAAAATTGAAAATATTTGTAGAAAACTAAATTTTGTGCACATTAATGAAAAAAAAAAAAAAAAAAACTAAAACAACCCAAAACTGCAGTACCAAAGAATAATTACTGCATTGTGTTCAAATTATAACACTTGTGTTCACTCCACAGATTCTGCTCATGGGCATTCCAAAACAAAGCAAAGGTTGCCCAGTCTGCCAGATGTACCCAGGACAATAACAACAGCAAATTTATGCAGTTCCCATGTGTCAAAATGAGCTCAGGCACATAATCAACAAACAACAAAAACAGTTGTGAATGAGAAATTATTTGTAAAGCACCTGAATAGTCTCCAAAATTTCAGTCCTGGTCCTCATGGACCTCATGYCCTCCTCATTTATTTTCTACATTTAGAAAATATCTTCAGAACAAAACTTAGGAAATAAAAAATACATCTTTTTACTGGATATGGAGAGGTGTGTTCCGTAGATTAAGTAAAGGGATTGAGTTTATGGGACATTTTAATGGTCTCCACTTTCATTTTTAACTAGCTCCCCAGAGCTCTTGGCTGACTTTCTTTGCTCTCCACCCTGCTGCAAAGGATAAGGACTTGATATAAAACATTGCACTCTGAARGAAGGAGAAGCAATGACTAAATCATGCAACCACTTCTCTTTTTTTATACTGAGCCTGGACCAATTGTTTCTAATCTTTACATAGCCAGAGGTTTGCTGCTCCTTTTCAGATTTGAAGGGATATTTGCCAGGTATTTTTCCAACACAAAATGTCTGATTAAAGATACTCTCCATCCTGCTTCTCTCATATCCTTGGATCATGGTTACAGCAATCCTACTGTAACAGATAGAATAAATTCTATGGTCCCTGTGTAATCACCTGAGGAAAACCAGCAGCTCAGTAAACTTTTTCCTTCTTTACTCACCCTTCTTAAGACCATGAAGACATATTGATAATGCTCCTGTAGGTGTAAAAGGCCTAAAGCCCTTGGGAGGTCTTTGCAATGAGAAGGGATAAACTTCACTTTTGATTAGGGAAGGTCTCCTAAATGAGATCTCAAATAGCATCCTGACTCAGGCACAGAGTGAAAATCAAGTGTAGTGCTTGTGTTCAGTTGTCTGTCTGCAAATGGAGATGATGCATGATGGTTTTTCACAAATGATGCTCAAAATCACTGATACAGAGAAAGGCTTTCCATTGATTTCAGCAGGCTTTGAACCCTCTTCTCAATGGGAAAAAGAAAGAAAAAGAAAAAAAAATTAACTAGCCTATGCTTAAGACAACAGGGGCACAGAGAGGTGTTTTTTAGACCACTGAAAAACCTACCTGACCTTTATGGATATTTTGCCTTCTTTCAGAAAATCTTGGCCTTTCCAGCCTGAATGTCATGGGGTTTCCTTTAGATTTAAATACCTAAGGAGTGTTGAAATGGGATCTACTCTCATAAATCACCCAGGCAGTTCTGCAAACGTTCACATCTTGTTCCTTCCACTGAGGTGAGGTTCAAGCCTGGCTGGACAACTGCAGAGTTGTGCATCCCACAGTTCTGTCAGCACCTGCCTCCTGCTGCCCATCAGGGCCCTCTGCTTCAAAGCTGAACAATTCCTCAGGGATAATTGTACCTGKTGAGCTCAACACCATTTCCTGATTYCTCAGCCTGGGCCCCTGCCTTCTGTTTATGCTTGGCTGTTGAAATCTAATTTGCTGTATGGCACAAGCTACATTGACTGTAGTAGCCAAGCCTGGTATTTAAGTAAATTAGTTGATAATTACTTCCAATGTGCAGCAAAGTATTTACAGGAAATTTGGGTTGTTTTCTTTATTCTTGCTAAAATGCTATTCAAGGAATCTAGATGGCATTAATTTTAATTAGGAGGATATTATTCAGAACTAATAAAATACATGAATAATAACATTTTTCTGTTGTTAATAAAATGCATGTACTTTTGCATTTGTTCTTTTYCCTTTAAAATGTGCTCTTAAGCTGCAATCAAATATGTGCCACCTATTTGATTAATAACCAACTATGCTAATTTTATTTAATTTCACAATTTTTGGACAGAATAGTCAGCTCTCTTATTCAGAAAAATGAGCTAATTTGAAAAAGCAAGAACTAATTTCAGACAAGTGCTTTCACAAGATGATTTCCCCAACTCGTGCATGCCCTGTTTCCAAWGACTTAACAATCACATTAACTTTTCCATGGCTCCATTGCATTGCTGGACAGGCTGATGGAGTGATACAGAAATGTTGGTCACCCAAATTATAATCCAGCAAAGCAGTTAAGTGTATGAATACCTTAAACACATCCATACTTCACTAAAATCCATTCAGCTACTCACAGGTTCACCTCTGTGTGTGCTTTGTTGGATGGAAGCCACAATTACCAATCTGCTGAAGTGGAGCTTAGTAAAATATATTGAGAGGAACCATCTCTGTGAATAAAAATAACACTTGGGGAATGTGCTAACCATAAAATTACTAGAATTTAATTTTCTCRATCATTATAGAAAAAGGTATTAAAAAAAACTTTCCACATTGGTCTGTGTAGTAATTCTGAGCTGACTCCTGAGACTTCATACAGAACTCACCCCCATGGCCTTTCCAGTGATGCCTGTTCTCAGTCTTTTGGTCTTTCTTCCTTTTTGCACAATTCTCTCTGTCTTAGCATAGATCCACAATGTGGTGGAGTCTTCTTCTGAGACCTCTTGGAAGATCTGCTGCTATTCACTCTCTCTGCAATGCACAAATATTGACACTTTTATCCATGAGAGTCATCCAAGAGATGATAACACAGCTTTTTCACTTGCTCTCCTTGATGGTAAACCAGCCTCTGCTGGTGCCTTATGGGCTTTTCAATACAGTACTTCTTCCTTAATTTTAAATTAAGAAGTCTCCTAACTCCTGGTGATGTCCCATTCCTAGCATGCATGGAGCTGGAGCAGTGGAACAAAGAGCAGCCACCCAACATGCTACCACTTTACCATGAACTAAAGAGAAGGGAGGAGCTCTGKGAAGAAGACTGACATTTTTATTGGTTTGGAAAGTACTTATTCAAARCTGTTATAATTTGGGTAAAATTCCAATGTGCTGGCTGAGAATAATTTTATGTATTTTTAAGTAATCTGATTATTCCATACTTGGTATGCACTGAACATGTACTATGTTTTTCTTTTCCTATGGTTCTGTTCCTCTCTGAGCTGACTTGTAACTTAAACAAACCTCTTGTATTTCACACAAGTATGCAGAAATATAAGTATGCAGGTCAAGCAACTTTAAAATAAATGGGAAAAAGAAATTATTTTCATTACATAGGAGTTGGAAATAGCGCAGTCTTCAGTTGTGCTCTTCAAGTGGACAAAAAGGACAGACTGAAATCTATACTGAAGGATATATTAAATATTGGATTTATATCAGAGAGGATGGGAGAGAGATCACAGACTTGCACCCATGATAGTATTGTTATTTTCCAGCACACAAACTGTAATGAAATGATTTTGTTTAATCAAACTTAGGTTAAGGTACATATTTTAGGCTAGATCATTACATCCTCCAATCAATTGTACCTAAACTAGAGAAAGCATCATAATGACTCCAAGACTGAAAGGATCATCCTACTAGATTTTTGAAAGAATTTACACCTCAATTTCTCTTTATTTYAGGTTGCTGGGTAAGTATTAGAAATTTACTGAGCTAGCAAGTCTCAGAAATAAGTGTGTACTTTGTTTTGTCACAAAGAGACAGCCTCTGGAGTCACTGCTTGGTCTSTCATCTGTGGATGTTCATTCCCATTGAGCACTGGAGCTGGAATAACTCCAGTGGTGTTGGTCACATTTGTGTCTGGGCAAGGGGGGAAGTTGTRTTCCTTCAGGAACTGCTGTCTCCTCATGCCACAGCAGTCAGAGAGGTGCTCACCAAGTCAGGAGCCCGTGGGACACTGGAACTGTCCCTGTCCTCTGCATGCTTGGGCAGCTGAGCCTCTGGAGCTCTGCAGAGCCACTAAAGGTGTCACACTCAGGAAGATGTTATTTACAGACAGGCCTCAAATGAACTGCAATCAACTTCTTTTCACTACTTGTACTGGCTTYATAATAAAATTGCCAGGTTTACAGATAAATTTTTCCTTTGTAGAGAAGCCTGGAAAATTCTGTTAGCAGAAGAGTGACCTCCCTTAGAGTTTATGAGATTGAAAACCCTTACATAAACTATACTTCACTCCACAATAGCTCATTATATTTCCATTTTATTTAATTTAAAGCAGTGTGGCTTATAATCAATGAAGTTCCTTTGCTGAAGAGAAGGAGGTTTTAGCTTCAGAACAAATACACAGCATTTTTTCATTTCCTTAATCTTGTGCTGTAGGTGGTCAGTTCCAACTGCTGCATTTGGCACTGGAAATTTGTCTCGTTTAAAGCCAAGTAAAACAGGCAGAGAATAGCTAAATTGAAAAATTGAATTTAATATGTTAAGTATTATGCTGCAGCTTACATAATATCAGTGTTCCCTAGAGTTACATATTATTGTTGTAATGTTCTTTGACACAGATTGCTACGAACCAGAAGTGATTAAAGGGCAGGTAGAAACATTAGRTTTGCTCTTGGGGAAAAAAATATTGAAACATGGTATAAAATTAATGTGGCTGGGGAAGATGCTACCACAAAGTGATGCAGTGACAGAGGCTCCACGTGCTTGGACAGAACTGTGGCTGGTGGGACCATAACTCACAGTGTGAGATAATAATGTGAGGATTACAAGAGGCTGCCTGCTCCTTCTTTACTACTGACACAGACAACTCCTCAATGTCCTTTGCAGGAGAAAAAGAGAAGTATTTAGATAAGGGCCGTTGTTTTYAATGGTGTCACTGCACAGGAATTTGAGACTGCAATGTGTACTGGTTTGAAAGCAAAACCAGTGAGAGACTAAGTCAGAAATACAATTTAATAGGAAAAATATAAAATAAAAATAATAGTAAAAGGAACAAATGAAAAGACCCTTGGCAGAGTCGGAATACAACCTGACATCCTGTTCGTTAGGGTAGTTGTAGCAGTCTGAATAAAGCAGCAGTGATCCTGTAGAAAGATCTGGCAGCTCCTGTCCCCTGGGAATCCAGTCGGTGCCTATGCTGTCCCAAACTGCAGATTATATCCAGGTGGGAATGCTTGGCTCCTCCCCACTGGGCAAAGCATCTCACAATGGGCTGATGTCATTCTATGAGTCACACAATGGGTCCTTGATTGCCCATTAAGCAGAGATGGCTCCCGAGGGGAGTCACCTGTGAGTCATTGGGCAGGGCACTGATGGGCCATTAGCAGATAGTCCTGAGGGAGGGGGGCAGGGAAAAACACTGCCCCACTTGGTTTCAACAACACATGAAGATGGTAATAGAATACATACTTTTGGCACATCTTACATTGCAACCTAGGACACAGTGACAGAGTCACRTTCAGTAGTGTTAGTCCAACACCCATCCCAGGGGTGGTGTCCCAGACAAGCAGCAGTGCAGGCAGAGCAGCMCAGCACTCAGCTGCTCCCATGGCACAGAATCCCTCTGGGAAAGGCACCATCACCTGTCACTGCAGAACTGCACTTGCTGCTCTTCAGGATCTGAACATTTATCAGTTCAGTGCTGGTGGCAGCCGGAGGACTCTCAGGTACCCATCAAGTTCTGCAGAACACTGCCCAGTTTGTCCTGTGCTGGGAGCTGCAAAATGCCTTTAGTGGAGCAAGCCCTGGGACACATTTCAGTGCCTTTGGGTGGCCAGGCCCTGGCATGGAGAAACCCACTGTGATCCACTGACTCCAACATAACCCTGGTGCTTCCAGGAGCTGAGAACCCAGCCCAGACCTTCCAGCTTTTTGATCTCTCTTTAGCTGCCATATTCAGCAGTCTTTTTGTGGACAACCTGTTTGGTTTGTGTACTCTAGCAGGCAACCTCTCACTGACCAAGTCTCATCAAAAAATGCAAATTTTGAAACTTTTTTTTTGTGCTACTTTGTTGCTTAGCAGTGGCCCTGCATCTAAAGCATCAGCATCCATCTAGGGAAACTCCCCTTTTTCAAGAAAAAGCTCAGAACTGTCCCAGCTCACTGCAAAGGTCCCAGCCTTGAGGGAATGTTCTCCCTTGAGCCCAGGCAATGATAAGCCTAACATGGGTTTAATGGGCAAATGGAAAGCTGGCCCTGGCCCCATTTTTAAGGAGAGCTTTGTGAGGTTCATTCCTGCAGTCTGGATGTYTGCCTTACAGAKCACAGTCACAAACTGTTTAGAAAGTTCATAAACTGGAAGAAAGCACAAGATGAATGAAAATAAGCAAATTGATCCAAATTTATCATGACTAACAAGTGTTACTTTTAACTCCAAATTTATGCCACCAGAATTATGGCCTAATATTTTATATTTATGTTATCTACTTGTCCAATATTAATTTCCTTTCAAACCAAGGGTCTGAGTCCCCTCTGAGTTCAAAGACAAGTTCAAGGAGCATTTGGACAATGCTACCATGGGAATTCTTGGGGTTTCTTGCACAGGTCCAGAAGTTGGACTCAGTSATCCTGATAGGTCCCTTCCAACTCATCAGGTTCTGAGATTCTAGAAAAAATTCTCACCATGAGAATTCAATGAGAGGAAAAAACTGGGCCTAAATTTGCTATTTCTCCAGAACCATTAAAATGTTAAATGCTATAAAGCTTTTATATTTTTTGACATCTAAGCAGAATAAGTAGATGAGCAAATAATTTTTTCAGTTAAGCTTAGAAAAATGCTTGTCTTTTTAATATCTGAAAATGACAGCTTTGCAGTTCTATTCTCATTTTATCCATCATTTCTAATTGCACAGTAGAGTGCTACTTTCTCAATTGCCTGTAACTGTGGTCATTTATTCCACTGCAAAAAGGGTAGAAAAGACACTACTCAATGCTGTTTAATCCTTAAACTGCCTATATTGAATTCGTGCCTTTTGAAAACTGGTATTTATCTTACTCTGTCWGTGACTGCTATGTTTTCTAATGGATATAGTTACAGAGAAGAGGAAAATTATGGTGCTAGTTAAGAAAAAAAAAGTGAAAATTCATCATGATTTGTTTTTCAGTRCTCCCCATGCTGAACAAATGGTGTTGTCCACATTCAGTAAAATTCTAACAAGAAACCTGAAWTGGAGTCTGGGACCTCAAGAGCAACTTCTGTCTCCAGAAATCAGAAGACTGTTGAAATAGAAGCATCAGCTAGTACATGCAGAGCAGTATTTATCTGGGCTCTCTCCCCTGCCCAGAATCAAATTACTTTGGAATTGAAGCYTGAAAAACGATAAGTTGCAATCTTTAGGAAAAAAAAAACACTACAGTGCAGGTCAATGAAAGAAATAATGAAAATACAGAAAGATATTCAGAATACTTCTAYTGCACCCAATTCACATTAGCTGATTGGTCATTCCATAAATATTTATGACAGAAATTATAGAGATGTGTAATGCAGAGGTGGAGCTGGAGAGAAGGAGATGGTCAGATCCATGTGTGAGACAGGACAGGCTTGTTCCTGCTCTTCTGGCTGTGCACCTTTCCAAAGGGGGAACCCTCTTATTGATGGCAGGAATTGAATGTAGAAAGAGCTGTCCCTGGCCCAGCCAGGATTCCATTTCATGCAGAGCTGAACAGGCTGGGGCAGGGTTTAAAGGGCTGTTCCAGAGGGTGCATTCACTTCTCAGTTTCTCACCATGRTGGGTCATGGAGAGCCTGGGACAAGAGAAGGAGCAGGCAAGAGGAAGTAGAGATTCTCCAGCTCATAAATTCAGTACATTTGTGTACCAAAGTGGGCATGGAATAAGTTATAAAACACCATTTCATTAAAATTAACAAATATTTGAAAATTACTTATATAATTATCAATATAATTATTAACAATTAATGAATGCATTTATTCCCTTTGCAGTCACATTTCTGGTGCTCTTACAGTAAGTTAATTCTCAGCCTTTTGTGGGTTTGATCACAAAGAACATGTAYTATTTGGAATGACTGTTCCTATTGTCAAGGCTGACCATGTGAATTTGAAATTGCTCAGCCACTGTGTTATTAAAAATGGATTGGTGTCATTCTTTGTTTCATTTTATATGTTTCAAATTAGGGTTTTCTGCATCAGATTTAGGYGTGTTTCTTGAAAACTAAGCTCATATTCAGCTCACTATCAACCAAAACTCCCACATCCCCTTCTTCAGGGCTGGACTCCAGCCTCTTGTCCCCCAGTTCAAAAGGATTGCACCATCCCAGGGGCAGAATCCAGCAGAATTGTTCTCTGTGGAAATTGCTTTCCATAGAGATAAGCAAAGAGTTATATAAAATATCTACCTTCAGTTTTTTACACTGAACAAATTATGGTGAAAGCATCTTCCCAAGCTGTGGGATAAGAGAGAATGAACCTCACTGTGAGAATTTTGTATCACAGCTCCCTGCAAGCTGAGCATCCCTGTCAGCTGCTGCTTCCAGCTATGTGCTGATGAACTGATGTTGTCTCATCATTGTCCTGACATTTGTAATTCMTTTCTTCCAGGATAAACCACATCTTTCTTTGTTCAGCTTTTMTAAAATAATATATAAAGCAAAGCTATTTTTCTAAGTTAGTCAATGGATGTGCTATGATAATGTGTTTAAAATTCACTGTAAGTCATTTTGTTGATGTCAGTATTATGAGATGCTCTATAAGTTAAATTGTATTGTATTGTAAATCTGTCCAGTAGATCAATACCATATTATGAAGTACCAAACTAATTTATTTTGCCTTCCTCTTAAATGAAAACCTAAGTGGTCTGAGACTGGATTATTTATTTGAAATAATTTTTAAAGAGAGAACTTCTTTTTTGGATGAAGTACAAAATAAAAAAAAAAAGAAAAAAAGAAAGAAAAGTAATCAAGAAAGACAAGACAGATATCTGAAAGATTAACAATAATTTACTGTTTCTCTAACCTTACCAGATGATGATTTGGCAGTAGCAGAAGTGTGTGAGGGAAGAAGGGGGATTGATCCTGAGGCCYTTTGTGCAGATATTCTGTGTGTCAGGTGTCAGATGTCCCCTTTGTGCCAGTGCTGAGGCACTGCTGACAGCCCAGGCCAGGAGCTCAGGCCACAGTGGAAGGATTGCCCTGTTCTGTCCTGGCCAGGATCTGTCTGCATTTCCACACATGCTCATCAAGCTGACWTGCAGAGCAGGCTGAGCTCACCCAGCTGCCCATCCCTGGTCTCACTGCAGGGTCTGTGATGCTCCAACTCACTGTCAGCTGCTTAAAAATATATTAATTTAACATTTGGTAAATTCACCAAGTAGTATAGGCATGGGTTACTTCTCTTTATACCTTCTTAGGTCTGAGAGAATTCACTAAGACCMAGAAACTTTAAACACTTTGTACCAAAAAGTGATGCCCTATTAACTTCAAGGTGGGGGCTGGGATGTTTTCTGGTGGAATGTGAACTCTTGCTGGTTAAATGTGAATGCATTTCTCAGGTCAGTTCAGGCATGCTGACAATTCCATAGTCAAATAGCTGCCTGCAATCTTTTTAACTAGCACAGGTACAGCCTCCTGTGCTGTTAGTGCAGTCCCTCAGCTTTACCAGACAAAATATTTGCAAACATTTGGACTATAGTCACTGTATTAGACCAAAAGCTGCTGCTAGATTGGATCTCAGATTGGCAGCTTGCTGAAATGAAAAAAAATTATCTTTGGGAGCTCTGTTTTTAAACAGCTTAGTTTTCAGATCTCTCAGATTGGGTGCTTGCCCCAGAAGTAATTTGAAATTACCTAARCCATTTGCAATTTCTCTGTACTTTGGCAGCGCTGTGATAAACGCATGATTCTTGCTAAGTCATAGGATACAATGTTTATTCTGAGATGTCTTGCACTTTCCATTTCAGAAAATCAGATCATTGTTTGCTGGCATTTGAACTGAACATGGAGTACTAATTTAKGCCAGGAAAGTCCTGAATTGGGTTATTAAATTAGAGGGCACCTGGATGGTTCTTACTTATATATACACATATCCAAAGCAAACTGCATTTTAAAAAAATTTCACATTTAATCTTTTTTCCTGGAGTTGCAAGTGGGTGGGAAAATGATTAGTCTTCACAGTCCTTCCTTTAGTGCATAAGCAACAACAAATTAATTGTGAAAAGTCARGTATTCAGGTTACTGTATCCTGTTCTTTCAGCTTATTTTTATTTCCATGGTTATGAGCTARGAATTGTCTTTTCCTGATCCTTCTCTTATACATCAATGTTGTTTCTCCAGGCTGTGCTTAATCTGTTATTTTCCTGCTGAAACATCTCTGCTCACACCTGTCATACTCTGTCCTATCTCCCTTCTTCCATYGCTGCAAGATCTCCGTCTCTGGTTTCCCTAAATTTCAAAGTCCTCTATCCAAATCATTTAATTAAACCTGTATTTAAAATATGTCCCTCAGCAATTTTGGCTTGAYCAGCTTGACCACTCTGAACCATCAATTACCCTTGTTTTAGCAAACAGGGTCCAGGCTTCTAACCTTTATCCTAAGGCATCTTAATTCTTTCTTTCTGCAATGTGTCTGTTTCAGACTCCCAGACTGAGATTTATTAAAAGTACTTGGGCATTTAAAGATRAAAGAATGYATCTGAGTGAATATTCWCAAGCAGCAGCTACCTAATTCCCACTGGGACTCACAGCCATTCCTTCTCCTTGTCAGGATGATCCACAGTCCAGCTTTGCAGGCTCCTTCTCCTGGGACTCATCCTCACCCTGGGCTCTCTTTTCCTCCTGACAGGAGCCAACTTCCTTCCCCTCTGTCCCAAACAAAACTCAGTGCCATCCAGTCTGTGGAGAAAGCYTGCAGCAATTAGGAATTCTGCTCCACCAAACAGTCTCTTGCATTGCAAACACAATGTTTTTTAGGTTTTTCCAATTAACCACAACACAACTGAAGAGGTGAACATGATGAGCAGGTTAAAAACCCAGAGGCACTGCAACAGTCTGATAATGGCAATTCCAACAAGGACATAGGGCTAAATGGGGGAGCCTCTTATTTTATGTGTTTTCTCTTTGAAAGTCTTTTTGTGTCAATCTGAAGTGAAAGTGAGCCAAAAGCTTTGGCAAAAATGGGACTTTGGCCAAATGTTCATGTTTGGCTCGGGAAATTCAGATTTTCCATCTTTTACTCTCACCTTCCAGGAAGCCTAYTCTAGAGTTCAGAAATAATCCTGTGAAACTTCATCAAAGTTAATATTGTTACCAAAATGTTCCAGTTTTGGCACAATTTCAGTTGGAGCAGAAAAGTTTTCATTGAAAAAATTCTGATTAATTCCCTAAGTGTCATTGCATTCTTTAAGTACATTTGTAGCAGTAGCTGAAGTGGGTATCTGTTTGCATACAACAACTCATCTGAAATGTTATGTCATCTGAAATACTTTGAAGTCAAATGGAGCTCAAGGGTTGGTTGAATAACAGTATCATAAATTTTACTAAACATTGATCTTTGACTTGATGCTCATTATAACATGTTTGTGAAAAAAAACCCTCATTGAAACATCAGGAAATGGTCACAACTCAAATGAAAACATTAACAAACAAAAAAAAAAGAAAGCATTTTAATTAACTCAGAATAATGCATTAGTGTGATGGGCAAATAAAATTGCTCTCCAAGTCCTAACACACTTTTTTATTTGAACCCATAACAGGATTATTTATCAAATGAATTAATTTTCTGTTCATAGAAACATCAACTTTTAACTAACACATGAAGACCCAAAAATACTTTAATAGTTTTAAGGGTTTAGGTCACCAGCATCCTGTAATCAGGAACAGTTTAAATTAATATAATGACACTATATTTGTGGTAAAGATATATATAACCTTTTTGAGGTTTTTATACTTACCTGATTTTTCTGCTAGCTCATGTAAAAGTAGTCTTCTCAGAMTTTGTCTGGCCACGTGAAGAAATAATGGATGTTTCCCAGACAGCTACCAAAATAAAATAGATTCATTTAAAATGTGACTAAAATGGCTTATCTGCAGTAAATTCTAATGCATTTTAACTAGTTCCATGCAAAATTCAATTTAGACTTAGTCAATCTGTTTCTTGCTTCTTACATGAAAGAGATTCTGATCTCCAGAAGATTCAGGTTGGGAACATTCCCTTTTGTTTCTCCCAGGAAGGACCTCAGGATGAGTCAGACGTACACAGGTGAAAGCAGCCAGCACAGGGAGCCCAAGAAAATGGGACATTTTGTTCCTGTTCAACCATCCTGAGCCAAGAGCCAGCGACCCAGGACCACATCCAGGAGATCTGTGAGCATCTCCTGGAATGGAGACTCCACAGCCTCCATGGGAAGCCTGTGCTGGTCATCCTTGGTCACTCTAGGGTTAAAAAGAGGTTCCAGCTGCAGCTTCCTTTGTTTTAGTTTTTGTCCATTGCTTCCCCCCATTCCTGGGCATCATCTTTAGATAGCAGCAAAAGATTTCCCCCACCCTTTTCTCCTCTGGACTAAACAGTCCCAGCTCTGTCAGCATTCCCTCACAGGACAGATGCTCCTGTCCCTTCATCATCTTTGTGGTCCCTCATTAAAACCTCTCCAGYATCCATCTCCCTTTTGTTCTGGGGAGCTCAGGACTGTACACACATGATCTGGTGTGGTGCTGAGTGGAGATCACCTCCCTCATTCAAGTGGCAGCACTCCTAATGCAGCCCAAGAGATGCCAGCACTCCTTTCTGCAAGGTCAGGTTTGTGTCTCCTGATCCACCAGGACCCCTGGGGCCTTTTCTGCCAAACTGCTTTCCAATCAGGTGGCCCCCATCACATCCTGCTGCTTGGGAATGCTCCTTCCCAGGTGCAGAAGTTGGCACTTCATGAGGTCCCAGAGATGAGCCCATTTCTTTGCTGGGGTCTCTCTGGATGGCAGCTTGGCCTTCCCCTGGTTCCAGCCATGCCCCCCTGCTCTGTGTCCTCAGCACAATCCAAACCATTTTGTATTTCTCCCTTTGTGATTTTTAGAACTGTTTCAAACCATAACCTGAAGTTTAAGGTCTGAAGTAGAGTTTAGAAAKCCACTTTAGGCTATGGAAAAGTGTATCTGATACCTCAGTAAAGGAAAGATATTAAAGAGGTGTTCAAGAGCTTGCACTTGTCATAATTTTCACCACTACACATATACCTTTATAAATATTGAAAAAATCAAGTCATTTTTATATCACTCAACTACTTAACTCTGAGCACTCAACAGTTTCAGCTTGGATAGTTATTCAAAATAGATGAATTACCCTCTTGGTTATGCAAAATAGGCTCAGGTTATACAAAATAGCTGCAAAGGTCTTAGGAAAACATTTTCTTTAGTAAGCATTAGGATTTTGTACTTCAGTTCTGGCTCAGGAAAGAAGAAAAAGTAAATGAAACACTTAAAAATAAATGTGAAGGATTTGTTTGACAACACAGAATTTCTGTTTGGGTTTCAGTTTTGGTGAAACACTGGACTGACTAATTTTCATTGCTTAGGCATACACATAAATAAACCAAACCTCAGATGTACACACAACGTGTCTGCCAGCACTGAGATCTTACCAGACCTGCCAAGGCTGAGGCAATTTGCATAAAACCTGAGGAACATTGCATGACTTTCCCTTCTGATGCCCTCAGCTCACACTGCTGGGAAAACACTGCCTTTCTCCTGCCCTAAGACCTTGCTGGGCACAGCTCCTGACATGGAGAGCTGCTTCTGTGGCTGAGTCACCTGCTGCACTCTGTGACACTGGCAATGCCATGTGCTGGGTTAAAAGGTGCTCAGAGGTTGAGCTCTGTGTTGCAGACACCAAAACTCCTGTCCCTGAGATGCTTCACCCACAGCCCACAAGAACTCTGGGAGCAGAATCAAGCTCCATAGAGAGGCAATGATTAGCTAGAAAGATTGAAAAAGCTTCCTGAAGCATATTGAAAAGTATAATATAACCCTCTGTCCCTCCATCAGCCTAACCTAATCATGTGCTATTCCAATTCACATCTGACTGGAACTGGAGTTCACATCATTTTGCAGAGTGCAGTTTGTGGCTGATGCAAACAGTGTCACGATTAACACAGGCAAAAGACCAACCCAAAGTCTTCAGAAATCTGGCACAAATAAAAGAGAATGTTTGCCCYTTTGACCATTTCTGATATGGTTTCCATTCCAACAGCTTCTTTATATATTAGGAATATGCCATTGTTGCATGGTGAGTAACCAAGTGTGTTTGTTGTGGGACTCTTATGTGGAGTCCTCAATACCAGTGGAACTGCAGCAGGTGCAGGGCTTGGCTCATTCCAGGTTTAGATCTTTGCTTTGTGTTTATCAGAGTGCAAAGTGTAGCTAAATAAGAATGGTGAGTTTTCCTTTCTCTTTTCCATTCATTTTGCATAAGCTTAAGAGATTCTGGGTGAATCAGGTCGTTTGTGCAATGTATAACTTACATGATGCCCAGGAAAGATATTTACATGTAGGAAATTAAGTCAGCTGAAAACTTATTAATGCAATTCCTGTTGACACATGGTAGAATTCCAGTTGCCATGATGAAAAAACCCATAATTTTATGATTTCTACGCTGTTGCTATGTACTACAAGAGGTTTATCTATTAGTGAAAGTGCAGATAAATGTGAGTATATAATAAACTGAAAATAAGCTACCTACCCTACCATTTTCAAAAGACCTAATCAAGTAGTACAAGGAAAATAAAAGTAAATAAAATATTGATTAAGAACTAAAAGGATTCTAGTTATATTACTTCCAGAAATAATTTAATTTAACCTAAACTGACAACTGGGAGCAGATACTTTTCCTCAGCATTTTAAAAATTGCTAATCAAAATTTCCAGGAGGATATTCAAGTTTAGTGCCTGGATTTTAAAAATAAATGATGTTTTCTTCATTTCATTATGAATTTATCAAGGTTTACATAGTGCCAGAATGTAACATTGCATGTACATTCTTTTAAAAATAATCAGATAACATGGATGCTGTACGTAATACACTGTGGTATAAAGCAGCTTTAATTAAGAAAATTTGAATCTTGGAATGTGATTTTGGTTACATTTATTACATGTTCTCATACAGATTTAAATCTACATTGTTTATGGAATTGTTGGGATATAACTGGTGTTTTGGTAGGATAAAAGCTCTTATAGTGGAAAAGCACCCTTTGTGTGCTCATTCCCACTGAGTGGCAACTTCACTATTTATTTGATGACAGATTTTCTTTATTCTTGGCCATAAAAACTTTACCCAAAGCTCAGGGAAGTGAGAATCACTCATCTCAATATAATTTTGTACAGAGTTTGACTTTCAGTGTTGTTTCCTACTTAAGACCACATTTTTAATTAGACTTCTGATTACTTACATGCACTGCCAAATGGAATGGGACAGCAACAACAAAGATACACAATATTTCAAATATTTCTCTGAAAACAGTTCACTGCTAGAAATTCTTCTTTATACTATTGAATTAAACTTATTTCACCCTCTGTGGATGCAGAGGGGAAGAAATCTGTCAAATTAAAGCAGAAAGGATGCTGCTGAGCTTCTTGTCCAAACCCTCAAGAGAAAATAGGAGAAGAATAAACCTGCAGTGATATCTCCTAACACCAGATTTAAGAGCAGTAGCAGGGTGCCCTCTTTATGCTAAAGTTGGGGAGGGGAAAAGATGTAGAACTGCCCTGGAAAAATAAATCTGTGGCACAGGGGACTTGTGTGCCCTTGGCCAGTGCTTCCACTGGCTGCTATGATCAGGCAGTCACAGAGCCCCTGGCACACCATTTATAGGTATTTTGAAACTGTTCCCATAAAAATTGCACAATCCATCTGTAAAAATAGACAGAAATCCTGTCAGAGCCCCCAATGACTCTCAGCACAGTTTTGTGCATTGTTAGATACAAAGCAAAGCAAGGCTGTGAGTCCTGCAGTCCATGAAAAGCTTTGGTGTGGGCTCACTTCCCCCAACACCAGGAGCACACATCTGAGGTGACCAGGCTTCACAGCAGGGCTGCTTTTGCAACCCACCCAATTCTCCTCACTCAGAACCTCTGCCAGAGCCAGCCTTGGAAACAAAACTGCTTTGCTCTGCGTGGGCACCAAGGATGCAAATGTGGTGGGTCAGGACCTGAAGCCATCTCCTCAGCTGCCCTTTCCACTCCTTAAAGCTTCCCCTGCACTTTGAAGTGGCTGCACTGCAGATCCTCTGGGTACAGGCTGAAAGCTCTCTCAGGATGAAAGGCAGTAGGAAAACTGGAGATGGCAATGGTAATCCTAATGCTGGGACACACAAGGGAATCACAGGAGAGGCAGTAATTCCCCATTAAACATTCCAGCTGGCTACACCCACCTGAGGAAGGCATGGCTGTGCATTTGCACAAATGCACCAGCACCCAAGGGCTGTGCAGGCAGGCAGAGCTCACTGGTGTTGCTGTGCACCCAGGGCACAGGAGGCTGGACACCAGCAAAGGAGAAAGACCTTGAAACATGAAGTGTGAGCTAAAGGGAGTGTTTGAACTGCTCTGACACCCTTGATGTATGGAGGGGCAGAGCTGACATTTACAAATGCAAGTTATCTATCTGCTGTTTTCATTCCTTGACCCTGTCTGTAAAGCCACCCTTTCCCTGGCCAGCACAGAGGCAGAAGCCACAGGACACAGACAGGGAACTGCACTGGCCTTTCTCTGGTGGGCCTCAGTTAGCCTGCTGCATTAGCCTTTGCCTGTCTCCTCCATCCAAGCTTTAATTACAGAAAACCAGGATTCAGAATAATATATAAGATATTTCTCATGCTTCATTATGCAGAGTTTCATTTAAAATTTTTTTTCCTGCAAGTTTTATCCATTAATGCAAAATAAATCTTCCTGTAAACTGATCTTAGCCTAAATCAGTATCTTGCTTTCAAATTAAAAACAAAGCCAGTTGGGCACTTAAATGTTTTCTTTGATCTGAACAACAGTGGTATAGTTTGCACTCTAACATTACAAGTTATTTGGTAATTTACAACTTTTCCCCCCCAAATATTTCCCTTTCTCCACTATAAGAACAGAAAAATTATGCTCTATCAGGTGTTGTGAGGATGAATAAATGTGAAATCGGAGATGTTTGGATCCTACAGTTAACCAGGCTGCATGAGTAGGTCAGACAGATGGTGGCTGCCATAAATGAGGACTGTAGTACTTCAAGGAGGGCTCAGCAACAAAGTATAAAATGCCATTCTCTTTTTGCCCTTTGAACCTGATCAACTACAGCACAAAGAACATTCAGAGGGGCCTGAAAAATGTACTCCTTACTCAAACAAAAKAACTTCAAACATGASTGTCATACCCCTAGGGACAASCTACAGCTAATACAGTCACACAAWTWAATTTKTATYTGTCTGAATGGAAAATAAAAGTGATCTAAATACTGGTATATTTTACTCTAAAGCAAGTCTGTTTGGGATCAAAAATGTACCTCCAAGGAATAACAAAATAAACCCCCCACAGTTTTATCAATCAGAGTGCAAAGTTCACGGGACATAATTTATAAAAATATCCCAATGTATTTATCAGTCTATTCCATTTGTCTTGCAATTTTGAATCAAGCTCATTTCTTATTTAGTTCCTGATTGTGTACCTCCATTAAGAGGGGATGATGAATATGTATGTTTGCAATTTCCTTTGAAATCTGCACAGAAAGCAGGAGTGAACCCTAAATCCAGATAAATCACTGCAAAGACTCAGTGGCTGACAAGTTTGTCTTGCCTGAATGTGCCCAGTTGCTTGCACATGTGTCTGCTCATTCCTGTGCTTGACAAGGAATCATCTTAACAGCACAGAGACTGCAGTCTTTAAACTGTGGCCCAGATGTGGGCTTTCCACAGAGGCATTTAATTTCCAGAGCTTCTTTTTAAGGTGGACGACATCAGTGGGGGAATATATATCCTCTATTTCCTGACTTTTGTCATAAGGTTTCAGTTCTTTGCTGTGAGTTGGATGAATTCCACAGAGAAAGTTGGATGAATCCTACAGGACAGACCTTTCTGTTAAAACTATTTCCCTTCACCATATCTGTTGTTTGGCTCTTTTATCTCTCAAATATCTTAATGACAGATTTAGTTTTGTCAAAGTGACAAAAGTAAATCAGACTCATGAGGTGAAGTACAGCCAGGTGAGGGTTGATCCCAACACCACCTTTTTCTGTGCAACACGTGCTTTATGTTTCCTCTCTCTCAGCTCAGCCACACTGCTGAAGTGGCTCAAGCACAGGAAGGGACATTGCTGGCCAGCAGCCACCCAGACACAAGCCACTTTCATTCCAAATTCAGAGCCAAGGAGGCAAGATGTGTCCAGGCTTCAAATTATTTTAACTGGGACTGGGAGAAGCACAACTGCCAAGTGTGTGCCCAGAAATACTAGCAGCAGGTGCTTCCCAATCCTTTGCAGCAAGCCTTGAGACAATTCTCCTGTTTCCTGCTGCATGGGTATGGGGACAGGTATTTGCACACTGCCACACTGAGCAGAGGATGTCCCTCAGAACAAAGAACCATCTGCATATTCATTCATTAATTATGTCACCTAGTGAGTGAGCTGACTAGGTTAAACACAGAGAAAATATTAATCACACTTTCCCTATCAGCATGAGGTAATGCTTGCCTTTTTTCATGTAGCCCTTCAGAGTGAGAGGTGGGAGGAGATGACTTTATGGTGTCATGGGATCCTCTGCGAGCTGGAACGATACTGGGTGGAGGGAGTGGCTGTGGGATAGCCACTGGGAACTTGTGATGGTAAATATTTAGCCTAGCACACTCCTGCAGTGTCTGCAAAATCCTGAGGATGGGATCTGTGTGGAGATGACCTTGAATTTAAGTAAAATAATGATGGTTGGAAGAGATGCAGTAAGATGGGCAGGGAGGATACAGATGTCACCAGGCCCTCTTGCCTGAGGCAAATCATTGCTGAGGGCTTTGGAGACCAGGAAGGTGCTGAAGACACTGGGCTGAAGAGTGCAGTGGATGCACGGGTGATACCAGGGTGTGGCAACAAAGGAAAGTACCTGGGCACAATACTGGTCTTGGTGGTGCTGGGAGGATACTGGGGGGAAGTGTGGGGAAGAAAGGCAGGCAGTTCCCAGGGAGATGGGATTGCAGGCATGTGAAAGCTGGTGTAACCCACATGGCTGCTGATGTTCTCTCCCTTACAGCACAGCAGTCGTGATGAAATTATCTCTGGGTCAGAGCAAATGGGTGAGAGGAGCACAGCCCTTGCACTGGTGCTGATGCTGTCACAGGGCAGGCAGGAGGGAGTCTGGACCAAGTCTGCTGCTCCTTCCAAATTCCTTCTTTACAAAGGTTCCAAATTCAGGATGGAATGTGGATGACCAGTCTGCAGCCACAATTTAGCTGGAATATGCTTTCACATTTACTTTAGTGTCCCACTATTCCCAGTAATGTGCCCTGTGAAGCACAGAGCCTTAGGTGTTTGTCCTTCAGTGCCTTGGGAGTGATTCATATTTACCAGTAGGTCTTGGCAGGTCTTTGTAGGTTAGTAGGTAGATCAGTAGGTTATTTTGTAGATTAGTAGGTAGACATTACTTATTAGTAGATAATTATGCTGGTTAATAATAATGCATAATTATGGTTACTTATTGAAAACCAGACTAATATTTTCTAATTGCTTAACATAACAGAAACTATGTAAGGCATATTTCTTAAGATGATGGCAAACTCCAACACCTGAAGTTACAAAAAATGCTCATTAATGAGCAGTTTATCAGAACAATGTTTGAAAAAACATACAGAGCCTACTCTCAAACAGGTTATGGATCATGGAAAACTAGAATTTGTTCAGACACCATTTTGGAATCCAAAACCCACTGACATTCTGTGAATAAATGATTCATAAATTATCCACCTGGTTCTGGTAGGATGGGTTTGGTCATAGTTTTGCCATTACAACAGTTTTGTGCTTCCCCTTCTGCAGGCAAATTTCAACTGGCATCATGGCATGTGCTGAGATTTTCATCTTCATGCAGCAACTTGAGATCTGATTTCCACTGATGGAGTAAGAGGGGTGAGGGGCAGAGGGATTTCTCAAGGAAGAATTCTACCTGGGTGAGCAGAGTCAAACTCATGTCTGCCAGTGCCCCTCAGCTCTGCACAACTGTGCTCTACTCCTGCAGCA
>CADDXX010000042.1:0-29278 GCA_902810485.1 Alauda arvensis
GAAGATAAGGGGCTAATGTGTGTTTCTCAAACACCAATAGCTGTGGAGTCAGCCAGGACCATTGCATGTGCTATGCAAACAGGCAGGACAGAACAGGATAGGGCTGGAGAAGGGGGCCATGTGGAGGTGGAGCAGCACTCTCCTGTGGCAAGTGGCCTGTCCTGGCTCCTTGCACAACAAAGTACATTGCAAGGTCAGGAAAGAATCAAGCAGTAGACAAGACCAGTAAAGGAGACAAGAGCACCAAAGATCCCTGAAGCCTTTCTATCAATTTTCAGAAAGGTCTAGAAGAATGGACAACGCCCGTTAATTCTTGCATAGCAAGTGAGAACCTTAACCCTGGGACAGGGAAACTTATCCATAGAAAGGCATCCTCACAAAGCCTGGGTGGTGACCCCCAGGACCCTGGACATCCTGTTGGTCAGATCAGCCTTGGACCCAGGACCRATTATCTCCTTTCCTCTTTCTCTATCTCTCCTTCCTTTTAATATCTGTCCCTTATCTTTTTTCCTTGTATTTCTCTTACCCCCCAGGCGATAAGAGACTAACTTGTACCAATTTCAATGACAACTGTATGATTTATTATAATAATTTTTTGGGTCTTTGACATTGTTGTTCTTCTTCTGCCATGGGCCTTTCTGAATCCTGATGCTTCATTCCTCTTAGGAGTGGGACATGACAATGATATTTGAAAAAAATATCATTAACCTGAGAAATATTTCTCTCACTATAGACACAACACTGTAGAAATTCTGGGGGGTGTTTTTTTTTCATGAATTTTCCATTAATTCATATTTTACTAACTTTTTTTCCCAAAACGCTATCTAAATCAATAGAAATCATCAATGAAGGAATTGAACTTCTTCTTTAATGCATTGAAGACTACGATTGAAATTTATACAACTTATGAAGAAGCAATTTCATAATCAGAAAACATCAGAACAGTCCTAAAATTTGAAGATCATAAAGCTGCAATTGTAAAATAGTAAGTAATGTAATGGATTTTTTATTTTTCCTGGCTCGGGAAGCTCAGGGTAGGTGCTATTTTGGAGTCAGATGCTGTATCATGGGTGCCTAACTGGTGTATTGCAATTCCTAGGCAGCAGAGTCTGTCCTACTTGGTAAAGTTGTAGTTCTCGTAGCAGGCAGCAATGATTCCTTATACTCAGCAAGGAAAATTAGGTACCTCCAGGGAACAATTCAGAAAACCTAGGCAAGTTATCAGTCTTTCTCTATTGGCAGCATAGAAAAATGCATTATTCTACAATGATTCAGTAATTCTGCCCTCAGAATGAAACCTCCCCAAAAGCAGAGCATTGTGTTGGAAAAAATGTGTCTGTAGTCTCTGAGTTTTATTTTGCAATATATAAAACTCAAAAGAAAAAATAAGATGAAGATAGGATTTATTCTCCAGAACATATTTTCCCCAAGTGTCGTTTTTAATACTCTCAAGCAGTCTTAAAGAAATAAAGATTTAATTAATGATCCTTCGCTGATTAATCCCTCAATTAAAACTGTTCCGTAGTGCGCTCACGTAGAATGCCTCTCTGAATCTTAGATGACACAAAGTGATTTGAAAACATGGTAGATGAGCCATTTCTTTACAGATGTAGTCCACAAAAACAACACAGTGACTTGTACTTCTAAAATAAGCCTATAGCATAAGCAGTAGATGTCATTAAATCAGATGTAATAAACAAGATTTTATATTCAAATGTAGAGTCCTAGTGAAGGATATTGTTAGGAGAAGTGATAAACAACTCTTCTGCACACCTAAATTAAGTAGAAAAGAAACAATGTCAGTAGGATATATTAACTACTAACCTCTCCTAGCTGCTCTCAAGCTTATCAAAGGAGGACCACCAGACCATCAAAGGTCCACCTCCACAGGTACAGGGGAGCACACAGACAGGATGAAAGGCAAAGGAACCCGAACTACAGACTCTTGAGAAGGAGCATCTGGTCCAGACTCCTCACAGGATCAGCAGATCCATTGTTCAGGTGTAAAACCCACTAAGATAATGGGAGCAACCCTCTGCAACACTTTTTTGGACTAAGAGATGGTTATTGCCCATAGGTGTTAGACACAATATAAGTTGCAGGAAAACAGAATTTTGGGATTATACAAGTTGTTATGGGATGTATGTGGGAGGAATGAAAGGTGATATAAGGGAAGGATTTACATGATTTGTGGAAGGAACTATGGTGGGAAAATTAGGAGATAAGAAAATAAAAAGGTCCAGTCATATGTAAGTAGGGTCTCTTCTGTACAATCTAGAGACATCCTGCACCTGATCAATGCAGTCTGTCCTGTCTTCTCATCAGATTCTACTTACAGCTTTTTTTCCAGTAATAAGCTCTTAAGCCCATGTGTGTATGTGTTTATGAGGGATCTGAGTGCCAGAAGTGGAGTCAAAACATGGGTCCACATGACCTGTGTGTCCATCACACAGCAGCAGTGACTGGTGAGACTTGAGTGAAACTAGTGACAGCAGCAGGGTGGTTCCAGGTGTCAAAGCCACGTGTGGCTGTGAGGCAATAGCTGAAGTGAATGCAGGAGTACAAGTGTGAGGGCACTGGTGAAGAGCAAGCCAGATGAGATGATGGTGATGTAGGTGAGGTGGTCTGGGTTTCAGTTCTCTAAGGGTAAGATCACAGGGTTGGAGGTTGCTGTTGGGGATCAGAGGAGTCCCAGCCAGTGATGGCTGTGGGTGCATGTGGTTTTGTGTGTTTGCAGTGGCAGGGTAAGACAGTCTTTATCAGCAAAGAGAGTGAATTTTGTATGTCCCTTACAAATATTCCATCCACTGGGGAGACTGGGTTGCAGGTGCAGCTACTGGCCATACCAGAAACCTAAATCTAGATGCTGGAGGGATCTGTACTGTATATATAAACAAACATGCACAAACGCATATATATGGACTATTTTTTCATATATATATATATATATATATATATACACACATGTATTCCAGGTGAGCAGGGTGGAGGTGCATTAACAACACTCAAGACTGGCCCCTCCTCCTGCTCAGCCAGAGAGCCTGTGTTCAGGAGTGCTCTGTGCATGTACCTGTGCTTGCTGTGTGGCCAGCTGTGTATATATGTGTATATATCACATACAGGGAAAGCTGTCTATTACTAATACATGGTCAACCTTGCTGCTGGAGAGACCAGCTCTTCAACTAGATTAGGAGGAAATAATGACTGACACAGGTGGCCCAACAGATGCAGGAGGAGTAATCTCCTACATTCCCAAATGTTTCCAGACCAGATAGTCTCATCAGATGTTAATCAAGGTCAGATTCATAGTTTACTTCTGCAGTAGTACCAGATTTCAAGATCCAAATCAGAGAATCCTTAACCAAAAATCACCATGACAATTTCTGTAAACAACCTAAACTGGACTCTTGGCTGTCAGGCAGGCAATGCAGASTAAGCAGTTTGTTGGTTCATGCTGTTTCTGTGAACTTCATGAACTCTTAGGGGAGGAACTCAGAAGCTCTCTTTATGCTCCCTGAGTATAGCTTCAGAAATCCCCATGAAACTATGAACACAATTTAGACTCAGAATTTTGCCACCACTGCTCCACATGCCCTTTCCCCTCCCTTCTTATGCAGACCTTTCATGTATGACTGCCCATAACAAAAACAGGGCAAAGAAATGCAGAATTTGCCATGCTGAGAAGGAAGCAAAAATGTTAAACTCACTGCAGAACATCATTACAGTTTTTTTTGCCATCTGCACAGTAATGCTATAATATGGCTGATGAGAGTGGGAAAAAAAAATAGATATTAATACAAAAGTATTCAGAGATTTAAGTAGATGTGCTAGAGAAACCTCTTTTACTTGCAGCAGTAGGAACACTGAAATCTTTTGTGTGAGGCAGAAAGAAGGGACACAAGTCAAGGCAGCTGAATTTGGGATACTACTCAGTCACTAGGAGTTTCCTACTGTACAAACACGGTACAAACACTGGCCTGTGGACAGGAGGAGGGCAATCCCAGGAAGCTGAAATTGGATCCTTGGCTGTGGGCAGGGTGGATGCAGCCTTAAAGCCAGGCTGGACAGGGATAGTCAGGACTGGTGATGCCCTCAGAGCCCTGGCACTGGAGTAATATCATCAGCTATGATAAGTAATAGATTATTAGCTAATTCATAAGTCATATAATTTATATGGATACAGAAATGAATGAAAATTATTTTTTCATCTAGATAAATCTGCATTTCTTCCCCATTAATTCTATTATAATGAATAATGCAGCAGGAAAGATTCTAATTATAGAATGTCTTTAATTTGGATAGATTTCATACATTTTTTCATCTTATTAACCCCAGCACTCTTTTCTTCATGTGGGAGGATAATTTACACTCATTCTTTCGTTTAATTGTGCCACTTGCACAACAGGTGCTCTCTGTAGTAGTTCACACCGTGTGAAGATCAATGGTGTGCCACTGCTGAACGCTTCTATATTTAAACTTTTAATAATACATACTCCCTCGTTACATTAAAATGTAGGAAGGAAGAAGTCTGCCTGCAAACTTGATAGGATTTGGTCATGCAGTGTTCCCCATTTATCCAGCTCATGTATAATCTTTAATTAGATATTGTTTCAGGATGCAAAAAAAATTAGGATTATGAGATAATGAACACAAAATGACTTTATGTGTCTGGTCCAGAAGGACAACAATTCCTCAAACCCTTGAGGCTTGTTTTCTCAGGGATGCAGTCAAGACAACTAATCTAGAAATAAATTTTATTTTAGAGCACCAGGATGGTGCTCAGAGTTATTGCAGCCTTTGACTCTAATCTTCATTTTATCCATCCTTTTGGTGCACTGTCTTGGGTTGCAAGACGTAACCAAAAAAAAAGTATGTATTCTATTTACCGTCTGTTGGAATCGATTGGGGAGGTATTTTTCTTTCTCTCTTCTAACTCCAGGAAGGAGGGGGAGGTGTTAATGGCCCAGCTATTAAAACCAGGTGGGACAGTGTTCTTTATCTCTTCCACGACCCATCCTCCATCCAGGGAGATATCTGCTGTTAATAGAGCCAATTAAGGCTCATTGCATGACTAAAAGAATTACATCATGCCATTGTGAGATGCTCTATTCAGTGAGAGGAGCCAAGCATTCCCACCTGGATAAAAACCTGAGACTCACAACACCAGGACAGCTGGTTTTTCCACTGAATTTCCAGAGAGAGATAGGACCCATCTCATCATTACTGGACCCTTGAAGGAAACTACACTCTTCTACAGGATCATCTCTGCCCCAACAAAACCACATCTGTCACTCCAGGAGGACTTAACTGGACTGCTACCAGCACCCTGACCAACAGAGTGYCAGGTCATATTCTGACTCKGTCAGTATTTTCTGGTTTTGTTTGTGTTTTGTACTATTACATTTTTAGGTTTTTTATATTCTTAGCAAAGAACTGTTATTCATWTTCCCACATATTTTTGCCTGAAARCCCCTTAATTTCAAATTTATAATAATTCAGAGGGAGGGARTTTGCATTCTSCATTGTAAGRGAGRCCTCTGGCCTTTCCCTAGTAGACACTTGTCTTTCTAAACCTAGAGGTGCACCCTGCTGAAAATGGTTATAATTTTACTCTGTAACACTAAGTTGTGGCCTTAAGTTATTGATTGACTTTGGCAGTGTTTGTCTACTGCAGGAGAAGGGAATACARGTGACCTTGCCACTGATAAGTAACAACTGTGTTARTTACCCAATAYRGCCTGGCCCCTGATTAGTCACAGCTATAGCMAATAAAGATAAGTGTGATAAAAGGGAGAGGATAAGCTACTGAGGGGGAATAATGAGGGAAGGGGAACCTTGATAATGAGGGAATAAGAGGATCATGAAGAAAATGGATCCTGTGGAGAGAGAATAATTGTTGTGAGGTCAGTCTGGGTCTGCAGTTAAAGCTGTTGGAACTTGCAGTCACAGTCTAACTGGGTAAAAGCCTGCATTCAGACCCTGCAAACCAATCCATGTAGTCATAGTTTAGCAGGAAATAAGCAGCAGTCAGAGGCTGCAAGGGAAATTTACAGTGGGAGCTTGCTATAGCCAGAGTCAGTGAATAGTTTGAGTCAGGATGGCTGAGCTGTAAAGCGAATAAACCAGGACCCTTTTCATGCTGTGATAAACAAGAAGTCTGTGTCTAACAAGAGGGCTGCTGTGACAGTCTACTTTTTGTCAAGAGTGCTAACTATAGTATGGAAGAATGTAGCAGCTAAAATGAGGTACAGTGTTCCTCACCCAAACACTACTATGCATCAAGGAATCAGTGATCCCCAGAATGCTGACCTGAATATGTGCAGRTCTGTGCTGTGTTGTACACACTTGTGGTCTGCTGGATGAATTTCACTGACTAATTGTAACACACAGTCCATAGCAGCTCCCTCTTGGCCTTTGTGCCACTTGGTGTATCTTATCTTGAGGGTAAGCAGCATGTTTACATAGAATGTTCCTCTGCTTGGCAACAGGAATGATGAACAGAACTGCTTTTGCTAACCAGGAAATACTATAAAACCTCTAAAGATAACAGTGTTGGTGAACAGCACAGAAAGGATCTGTGCAGGATGCCATGCTCTGACTACTGGGATACGGTTTAATCCTTTAAAACTTGGGCTTCTCATCATTTGAAGGAATGTAAGATTACCTGAGTTATCCCCTTTTTCTGTATCCTGTTATATCCAGTAAATGACATTTTAATCAATATCTGACAGAGCCTGATTGCCTTTCTTACTGGAATGCATAACAAGCACTTGCATCAATGTATTACATTAAGCATTTGCTGAATGTGCAAGTCCAGTGCCAGAGGCTGGTTCCTTGTCAGCCCATTCCTCCAAYCTGTCAGAGTCACACTGAATGGGAACATGACCCTCTGGCACGACAGCCACTCCTCAGAGTTTGGGGTACATTCTATCCCATCATCCAGATCATTGATGTTGATGTTAAACAGGATTGGACCCAGTATTCACTCCTGGGGTACACTGCTAGTCATTAGCCTCCAACTGGATGGACCAATTCATCATAAACCTCTGGGCCCAGCCAATTTTCAACCCACATYAGCATCTTTACGTCATCAATTCCTCTATGGGAATCACGTCAGAAGCCCTTACTGGTTTCCAGGTAGGCAATGTCCTGTGTTCTCCCCTCATCTACCAAGCCAATCATTCTTTTTATAGAAAGCAAATAAGTTTGTCAAACATGACTCTCCTTTGGTGAATTCATGCTTTTTATTCCTCATCACTTTCTCATCTTTCRTGTTCCTGTTATTTACTTATTTTGCCATGGTACTTATTTACGTGGCTCTGTAAGTTATTTATTAGGCCAAAGTACACAGATTTTAAAATTTAACACAATAGCACTGGTTTTATTCTTAGTTATTTTGATAACTGAGGGTACATAATAGTGCTACTGGAAACACTGGAGCCAGGACCTCCTACATCATACTATAGTCCTGCAGTAGACACTGGGAAATGAACAGTAAGRAATAGCACCTGACATCCCAGCTCTGAACAAGGGTAAAAGCCTTTCTCCAAACATTCCTACACATGGTCACATGAAGGTTATCTTCACATTATCTTTGAGTTACTGTGTTAGCAACCAAAAGTGAGCAGCACTTTTCTCCTTTTCACCCTTTTTAATCTAGGAAAATAACTGTGGGTTTAGACTAGGCCTATTAATGGCCTTAAAATGAATGAAACATAAAAGATTTTACTCAAAAGATATAAATAGTAATATTTGCTTTATCAACAATTTTTAAGTGAAACTAATATTTTATGAGGTTAGATTTTTTTAAAGTACTATCAAAGGGAAACCTATAATTCTGGTGTGTCTTATGGGAGAAATATTCTGTCAACTTTAATTYAATACTCATTTATTGATGTTCAAAGGAATTGTCACCAAGAGGTTTTAACAAAGTCAGTATGATAATAAAAAGTTAAAAGTCATCCAGAGGGAGATCTGGTAAAGATATTTTCTCACCTTGAGCAKGCCATTGATTTAAAAATCAGAACGTCATAAGAAAAGACTAAGTTTTTAATAGCCACAGCCACATGGTCAGGTTAATTATTAGGGAGTGCAACAACGGACAGCATATAGCAACTCYAATAGGGAAAGTTACTTTGGAGGAAGAATAAAAAAAAGGGAAGAGAGAGAGGAAAACTGGGCAAAAGCAAGGGCAAGGGAAGATGAAGACTCACCAGTGACTGGCCTGGAAGAGCATTGGCAGGGTCCCAGATGAACATCCTCTAAAGGAGGTTCTCTTCAGTGAAAAAGTGAYGAGGAGGAACATGACAGCTGTGATGATGATTTCTTTGCCTTGCCTTTAGCCTCTAGAACTATACAATTTTGCCATGACTCTCTCTTATTTGCTACAATTTGTTCCTGTTTGTGATGTTAGCACAAGGTGACATATACCAGCCAAGCATGATCATTGAATATTGATTATCTGTTAAAGCGTCTGTGCATTGTCTATTTTACTGTATGCTGTTTGGTTTTCTCTGTATTGGTGAATACTGGATTTAAAAAGTTGAAATACCTAAAATCCGCCAAACAACAGGGAAGGAGTCACTGCTATACCAGTCATAGCCACTTCCCACAATAACCCACCAGACCCTGCAGGTGCAAGCCCATGAGATCAACAGGATGAGAATAACAGAATAACAGAAAGAACAAAAGAAAAAGTAAGACCAGAGGGGCTCCAGTGAAGCACTGCTACAGCAGTACAGCTGAAAGGTTTCAGAGCAGCAAAGAACGTGCCCTTAGCATTAGTATGACCAGGGCACCTCAGACTCTGCAGTACATCATTATTATATTTCATAATGATRTATATGATTGTATTTGGTAGCAAAAGATTAGCTATGTCTATATTTACTTTGTATTGTTAGTTTTTCTACTTTTAGGATAAAAACTCGCATTTAACTTTATCTATAAAAGCCATAATTTTGCAAATTCTACATTATAATATGTACAGAGGAATATCAACTATTCATTTCATTCAGAGACTTAATTATAATTCGACCTCACATTCATGAAATCTATGGAAGTGGTATCATCTCCACATGTCCAGMATATTAAATATTACTTAAGGACAGCATTTTTAATACAGACTTTAGTTTTGCTTTTAAATTGGCTGTGGATTAAATCAGTACATTAACATGCTGAAATAAATAATATAAACATGACAACTGTTGCATTATACTGAATCGTAATGCCAGAATAATCACAGTAACTAAACACCTTGCTCAAAGGCTTTGAAAAATTAGTTGCAAGGCAATTAATAAGGGCAAATTTATTGCTGAKTCTGAGGAAGAATACTTTGAAATGCAATGCTTGCATAGGCAACTGTTCATTTTAATAAATTGATTGTGATTTTTCCTTCAAGTGTGTAATGAAAAAAATAAACRTTTGCAGTTCAGTTGTTTGAGAACTTAAAACAGTAAAACAACAAGTAGCTACAATTCTCAAACTGTTTCCTTTCTTTGGTTTACCAGATTCATTAAGAACTGATGTTGAGGTTTTCATTGTTTCTGTTGATGTGCAATATGATGAGAATGAATCTTTCTATGATCAATGAGAGCTTTACTTTAATTACCAAAGCCAATAAACATTTTAAACTTGTCTCATAATTCTCYATGTATGTATTTAGGTGAGATTTATTGTTTGCTTAGCAGAACTGTGAAACCCCAAGTTTTCATTCCATATTATTCTGAATCTATGTATGCCTCATAAGCTTTCAGTTTGGAAGCTACCTGAGTAGTTTTTGTTTGAAACTGGCATCTAATGCTTGTTGTTTGGGTGTATGTGTGCTCTGTTGAGACATTTCTTTAATCAGTAACAGTGAAATACAGACCTTATGAACTTTATGGTTGTGTTTTGCAGCACGTGATAGCAAAATAYTCTCTGAACTCTACAGAAACAGCTCTCATTACTTTACTCCCACTTGGTGTGAGTTTCTTTGATGGCAGAGTGCACTGGACTGTGTCAGATGTCTGTTGAACACATATAGGTTATGGTTAAGAACTTAGAGGGCACAGGTGTCCCATTATTCTGGATGATGATTTAGGTTTATATGTTATTTTAACTCATGTAACACATAACCTGTGCTATTTCAAGATACATGGAGGCTGGGTAGATTTTACTGAAAGGTGTGTTTAAAGCATTTTTGCTTCCTTTTATCCTCACGTTCCCATGTGGTGAGTTAATGTGGGGAATAGAAAGCTTTGCAAAAGAGGTTCTCTAAAATAAAACTGTTATTTTTTTGTGCATAATTTTTGTACCAGCATAAGGAATTCTTTTAGGATGTTCCCCCCTTTCCAGACTGTTTTTTGGCTTTTTTTCTTTTAAGTTTCCATTACAGTTGTATTTGCAGTAATCAATGAGATCTCAGAATGTCAGTGGTCTCCAAGTACCATCTCTACTTCACAGATGCCAGCTGCACTTCTCAAGGCTGCTTCTRGTTCACAGGCCTAGACCAATAGTTCCAGTCTGGCAGTTGCTTTCCCTGTCAGTATTTGAGCAGACAACTTCTTCTAACCAAGTCGCCTTTCTGGCTGTTCACACTGTTCACAACAATTACTAACTCCAAAGACACTTTTTTTCCCAGTACTACTGTCTCTCTTCAGGCTGTGACTCCTACTGCAGCCCTTGTGGTTTAATCAGTGACAGCAGAATAGGTTTGAACCATTTCATATAGCATTTTTCAAGCTACTGTGTTCTATAATGGTCTTCCAAAACCAAAGAGGTAACCACAAATAGAAGTGTTCCATTCCTGTGAAGCCCTTTTCCTCAACCCAGCTAACCTCATCATCTTCCCACAGAGGGAATAAATAAGGTAAGAATTGGAAAAGAGAAATAAAAGACACCCTTGCTTTCCAGTTGGAAAAATTCTGGACTAAAGGAACAGCCCTTGACAGCTTTTCTTCCAAAGGTACATGGCAGTAAACCTTAGAATGRTCTAGGCAGGACTAGCTGAGTTGTGCTACGGCTGAGAAATACAAGAAGGACACATAACAGTGTGAGAACAAATCATTTCMATGTCTGTGCATGAAAAAATAACTTTCTTTAAACCTGAAATGCAAAATTAATTCAATTTTGCATGGATATAGCACTCTCTATTAAGGGKCTCATGGGAAAACCATGGATTATTCTGTGAACTGGAATGGCTTTTTTTTYCCCTTTTCTMTTTCCTTTACATAAAAGTAGCTYCACAATGCATGTTCTCATGAGAATCAAATATCTCTCATGGTGCTTCTTAATGTGAATATGAATTTCCCGTCCATATGCCCCAGCTTTCTTCAATGTGATGCTGAAAATACAGTAAAAACTAAAGCTCATTAATAAATGCAGGTATTTTACTTTTCTATRGACTTATAAGTATASTKATGCTTTTACCTTTCAAATCAAATTTCAAAAATCATTWTACAACCTTCCCTTGTACAAAGAAGATTCTAAGGGCTTAACATTTTAGCATATTGTCTTTTTGGTAACTGACTGCTGGATTAAAAACCTTCCTAAACTGCTTTGAGATCTAAAAAACTGTATCCTCTGTAATGCCAAATCAGAAGTCAGTGTTCTTTGTGTTTTAAAGCTCATCAGCAAGGCTTTGATTGAGATCTAGAATAATTATTTGGCCTTTTATAAATTCTGTGGCTTATATTTCTTCATTTTGTTTCCTTTTTGCAGATGCACTCACTAGTCTGTATGTAAGTTTTTGATATTTATTATGTTTGTAGCTATTTTTGGCATGATATGTGAAACCTTAACATTTGCGTTGTAATTTCTCAGCATTTGTCTTGTTTTAATGTTTTATAGCACCAACATGGAATTAAATTCTGCTTTCYTGAGCAAGAATTACTTCCAGGGCCATCTTGAATATCATCCTAAAAGTAATGAATAGGCACATGAAACACTAGAAGRATAAAGTCCTCACTTTTTGGCATTACTTTAATAATAAAAGAAAAGGGTAGGGGGAGGGGGAAACCCCTTTTCTTTATTTTGTACTTGTACATTTAAGCAACTCAATTTTGAGCTTCATGGCAGTGCAATAATTTCTTTCAATCTCGTATCTTTTTATTCAATTTTATATCACTTTAGGAGTGGAAAATAATAATTGGGAAAAAAAAGAGAGTTTCTTCTTTTCAACCAGTTTCTTGAATGAGTTCACATATATAGTTAGGCAAATAAATGTAGGTAACATAAAATCTGCTTCTGTCTTCAGCTAAACCATTCACTTATCTTTTTATGTGCTCACCAGAACTGTTCAACAGCAGCTGACTGACTGTCCATGCCACCTAGTTATACCATACCTCTGGCTCAGCACAGCTGGGTTTAACTGGTATTAAATCAGAAAATGTGTAATCATCAGGTTTCATGGCCTCATCCCTGGCTAATTTGACATACCACTTTAAGCAAAGTTTGTCAYAAAAACGACAGAGAGGAATTTCTCCAGGTGAGAGCTATGACTTCATGACAAAGTCTCCAGCTTTGTCAGCCTTCATGAAGTCAGACTCAGTTCACAGGCCGGTACAAAAGGACTAGCACTGCCAGTGGGAGGGTAARTTCCTATTTCTTGGATAAAAATGATGTTGAAGAAAAAAAAGCATTTTATTAATAATTGTGGGTGAAAGCACAGGTGAACTTTTCAATTGTGAAAGTTTCCTCTCATGGGTGATATATCAGCACATTATCAGATCAACCATCAATTCTTCAGAAATTGTGAATGACTGCTGAATCCAAGCTTTTTTTCCACTCAAACTCTATTTTCAATGATAGACTTTTGCCGAGCATTTTTTTTTTACAGAAGTTTTTACAGAAGGCAACATTTAAATTCTGTCATTTAAACACATAAAAACCCCAGTCCAAGGAAAGTGCAAAAAATCCCACAAGCCAAAGTCAGTGGATGAGCCTCTGCAGAGATAGCCAGTGATGTTTGGAAGGACTTCTGAAGAATAAAAAGGATTCTGGAASTGAGGCAAGCAGAAATAAAAAGAATGCATGAAGCAAAGCCAATGCTATTGAATGACAAGGGTGTGTGTTTGATGGACTCCTTGGCATCAAAAAACATTCACAGCTGCTGGTACTTAAAATTCTCATTAGAAGTCATGGCTTGTTTCTTTGGCAATTCACTCCTTCAAAACTCAAAGGAAAAACTTAAGATAATATTTTAATTTCTTTTGCTTTTCACCCACTTCCTAGTGGTGACTATTTTGCTTTATTTTCTAATTTGAGTGCTTATGATTGTATATTTCTTCAGCTAGYTTTCATAGACCTTATTGAAAGAGAAGTATGTCATTGATGTCCTCCCATTGTATAATCTCTAAATGTCAATATTAGAACATTTGTAATTTCAATTATGTGCATCCATAAAGCTGTTATCTTGGAACATACAAACTGTACATGACATCTCATCTTTTAAGCTAGTAAATCAAATCATTTCCTTCACAATTTCATTTGGAAAGAAAATGCAATTGGTAGTCCAATGAAATCTACATTAGCTTGTTCTAAATTCAATCTGGGGGAAAAAAACAAAACAGCAAAACCCTGCTGCAAGAAATCACTTTATTATAATCTCAACTACTCCAGTAAACCACTGGCTATACTGAGCAAAATGCTGTTGAAACAATCATCAGACAATTACTAATTCTGAAATTGCTCAGTTTTTATGCTATCTAGTATTGGGGTTTATTATTTGTTTCTTAATAAACAAACCTGTTTAAAATAAGACTATATTTTTATTCTTTTGTAAGTGTGAAAGTCTCACACAGACACATGGATCTAAAAGCAATCTTCATTATAGAGCCTCACTGTTTACCTTTGGCCATGGGTATTATTTTCTTTAAATCTATATGGGCCCTTGAGGATGGAAATATAAAAGGGAAAGGAAAACAGATGCATACAAAAATATTCAAATCTTTTGTATGGAGTTAAACTCAGATTTGCATGACCTCAGCCTATTTTTGAAGTTTAAAGCTGAAAACACAGCTTGCAGCTACTCCACTTCCATTTAATTTAGTCTTGACTTTATTTTCTYTATAACTCAATGCTATTTAATCTTTCTGCTATGCTGACACATATGGAGGACACCCTTCACCACTACCTGAATTCATAAAACTGAATTCTTTCTCAAGACTGACAAGTGCAGCAGTGCCTACCAGAATCTAATCACGGAGAACTTTTTAACATTTACTTTATTTGATGGTTTTATTTTACTTCATCTTTTATTGTTGTCCCTCATAATTTGTCCCTCAAATTTACCTATATGAATAATTGTTTTACTGCTCCTTTTTTCTTCTAATATTTTTTGTATTTCTTCTCCATTTTTTTTTCTCTACAGCTCCTGGGGGAGGGTGGGGAAAGAAAGATAAAAGGAAATTCCATATTTTGAGAATATAGTATATTAAGGGTCAAAAACATACTACTTTGATAGGCAATGGTTCATAGGCTGAAAWTGCTAAGTGAAATGGAATCTTTTACAATTACAATTACAAATATTTAAAAAAAATATGCTATTAATTAAAATGTACATGTAAAAAACTATTTCTTTCCTCTCAGCTGTAGTTAGATGCAATATACTTGAAAGGCAATTTGACTATTTTCTTTTTAATTTGATGAAGTACAAGACAAATATGAATACTTGCTTAAGTTCCCAAGATGAAAGCCAACATACAARATACAGTATGGCTTTGGCAAAGTTGTCAGTATTTATTTTTTTCATTATGTTTGTGAGGTTTTGCCTATTTTTTCAGAAAACAAGAGTAAGAAGCCACTTAATTATTGCTATCCAGTTTACATTCTAATCAAATGTTCTATGTGGATATCTATTTTTTTAGTTCAACTGATCTATATATTTCAAAGCTTTCATGTCAGCAGATCTAAGTGAAGTAAAAATTTGGATGGGGTCAAAAATTAGCCCTGAGCAGACTGCAAGGTAACTTCTTTTAAGRGCTTTAATAAAGCAAGAACAAATCCTTTGAACTATGTTTGTTTAGGCTAGGCCATCCCTTTTTTGATCACTGTTGTGTCAGTTGGCTTGAGTTTGTTCTATAGGTAGTTTTGGGGCCTGAAAGATAGATTTTGTCTAGCCAACAAACTACCTCTAGTAAACAGAAGTCAGTGGTGAATATATGCCYTAAAGAAGCAAGAAACTTGAAGAATTTTTAAAACTTTGACTTCTCAAGTCCAAAAGTGAGAATACTCTTTGAAATAATGACATATTAGGTGAGAAAAATTAAGAAAATATTTTTCTGTATTTTATTTTATCAAAGAAAAAATCTCTACTGCACATATATTTAAACAGTCAGTATGGAAGGAATTATATTAGCAAGATTGGTAAAGACACTGATTCTTTCAAGAAATCTGAAGAGATGCCTGCTGTGGTTAAAGCTGTCTCATACAATGTTAATGGATTTGAAAAATCACAACATAAGAGAAATGGCATAGACAAACTGCAGTGTTTATGCAGTAGTCTTAGTAGTTCATGTCAGATTACTTTTCAGAAGTTTGACATTCAGGTTTTRCTTTTTCACTTTGTCATGAACTGCTGATCAATTAGAAAACAAGCTTTAAAAGTACAGTATGTCTTGAGAAAAATCAATAACTCTACTTTGTCCTATTCTAAAGATAAGATGAAAATTTGCAACTGCCAATGCACATTATTTTAATAGCAGCGGGAAATTCAAAGACATACTAAATGGCTAATTATGGCTGCTTATGTGAAATAAAAGGTTTAACTCAGACCTCACCTGCTTTGACAGACAACCATGGCAAAATAAAGACCTTAATATTGATAGAAGTTTTGACTTGGCGCCATAAATGTATATGTTCATACTTACACCAGAGTCTATGCACTTCAGCAGTTAAAAATATAAATCTAATGCACAGAGCTGGATGCTGCTGCAGAGGTCAGAATTTAGAAAACAGAATGATTGTTTTTAAGGTTTTCTACCATACTGGGGAAATCCCAGTTGGACTTCAATGATCCTTGTGRATCCCTTCCAACTAAGGATATTTTATGATTCTTTGAATCAATCCCCCCAGTTACAGGCTTTAATTCCAACGGCATTGATTTTCAGTCAATTTCTGTAGAAGTCAATTTACAATGGCCCTTTGCTGCTGCTATTTGCCTTCTGAGAACTGTCCTCTTTGACCAAAGTGTATCATATAACTAGTTGAGATAAGGTCAGACAATACATTAATGTAATACTTAGAGTTAATTGACTTCTGTAATTAGATTTTTTCAGTAAGTTAATTTTTAGAAACACTGGCCTAAGAAATGCTATTACCTGTATCTCTTTTCTAATACTTTGCAGAGATAAGCACTACAATGGAGAAAAATTTTCATCTATGAAACTCTTTTCCACTTTTGCTAATAGCATTCACTTTTTCCTTTTCTCATTTCTTCTGGAAAATTCTAGAGAACTGCAAAATAGTCCTTAGTCTATGGTTGTCCAYCATCAAAACCATAGTAACAAAGATTTAAATATGTAGTGAAAAGAAAAAGATGGACAATACAAATCCATTGTCAGGTATTTAGATTTGTAGTATAACCTTAAGGATTTCTTCCTAACTTTGAGGAACTACTTAGAAAAAAAAAAATGTACAAATTGATGTGAAAAGTCAATTGTTTAGTTTTGGCTTGGTCACAGACTCATGGGCCAGACCTTAAAACAGAAGGTCACTCACAATTTAAAGATAATGTTTGTAACACAGAGAGCTGTCCTGTGCATCCATAGCTGAATTCACATTTAGCAAAGAAGTAATGATGGTGAAGTCAAATGGGAAATTCAGATGTAACAGCTTGTTCCAATTCTATGGATCCTGAACCACTTCATATTGTACTTAAGAGGTCTTTCTGACAACAATTTAGTTAACTACCTGATGTCACCTTCTAGGTGATCAAAAATTGTTCTTTCTAGAATTAAAAAAAAATTTGCAGGCATAATCTGCCAGCTAAATATTGTCTGACCTGGATTTGTTCCTTAAAATGATGCTAAAAAATTAAAGCAACCAGCAGTTTCAAACTGTTAAAATTATGATATAGAAGGACTAGAATATCTAGAATTCCAACTGTTTGACCACCCATTACTTGAAAGCAGGTCAATTCAARGAATATGCTTTTTTGCCTTGATCTAATTCTATTTCTTGTATGATATGCCTCTGAAGATAAACAGGAACATGAGGAGTGATTCTTTTCTGGCTAGGAGTTAAGCTATTTTATCTCTATTATCTGTTAAATAGGTTCAATACAACAACCCTATCTGTAGGACAAAATCCTTGACTTTACATCCACAGAGAATACCATACTTTGATTGCTTAATATAAAGGATGACAACTAAGAAACTGGAGTTACTGTAGAAATATAAATTTTGGTTTATGTTAAAGCTTCTGGGTACGTTTTCTTCTSTTCATGTGTACTAATATTAATTTGATTTTATATTAAATTCTCTCCAAAGTATTATTGAAATTCTGCTGTGACATTCATACTCAATTTTCCTGCATTTTATCCTTTACAAGAGCATGAACATGCTGACATTTAAGAGACTTATAAAAACCTATATATGTCAAGAGAACTAAAATGAGTGCTATTCTATACAAATGCTCAGACAGAGAGAAAATTTAAAAAAATTTAGAAAAATGAAAACAGTGAAGAACTCAGACAATAAAATGAAACATCATATTGGATTTCTGCAAGGCTTTAAACTGTTCAAAAGCACTGGTACATTCAGGGAAGATCTATAGTTACATATATATGGTTATGATATTTAATTTTACTTAAATACTCTTCAATGAAATCAATRCTATGGATCAATTCTTATATAAAAGCTTTGAGCTTTCAAAGGACTCTGACAGAAAATTGAAGACATCCTGAGGGTCTGGAAATTCACTCATGAGAAATTAGGTGTCTAAATCCAACACTGTATTTGACATGTTAAACGTCACTAGTGTCTTTTCTTTTAAAATTCAAGACTCATAGGGGTAGATTGGTAAATCATTAAATAGTGGTAAACAGCTGACAAGAAACACCAAGAAGGTAAGTGTGAAGACAATCTGAATAGAATAGAATAGAATAGAATAGAATAGAATAGAATAGAATAGAATAGAATAGAATAGAATAGAATAGAATAGAATAGAATAGAATAGAATRGAATGGAATGGAATGGAATGGAATRGAATRGAATRGAATAGAATAGAAGTTTCCAGGTGGAAGGGACCTACAACAATCTTCTAGTCCAACTGTCTGACCAATTCAAGGCTGAACAAATCTTAAAGCATGTTCCTAAGAGCATTGTCCAAATGTCTCTTACTTCCAAGGTAATCCTTGTATTCATTCAGGCTGCTTTATATTCAAGATGTAATATTTCTGAATACAGAAGAGGCTCTGACAGTAGCTTAATGAGAAAGCTCCTCAGCTAGAAGGTGAGAGTCATATGATAYGCCTGCATTAGTTAATTAAATGTACTCAGGCTGTTTTCTGGCACTTAGGTCAGCTGACACTCAATGGCATCTTTCCACACTCTTAAACTCTCACGCTCTCTAAAGCAAGGTGGCTGACTGCAGACCAGGAACTGTTTTGTTCAGCCTCAGAATATACTGTGGACCTTTGGGCTGGGCATTCTCTGTAGTGGATTACTCATTCCTGAATACTGGTAGGGATGCTCTACTCCCCACCCTGAGAATTRGGTGATCCATCTCCGCAAAGCTGCAGCCAAAAATGGGGCCCAGAAAGAGAAYAGAGCAGAAAAGTGCTTTGTTTCACTTAAGAAAAATAAATATGTAGTTGGAGTATTTCTAAAGAATTACAGTGAAGAAGGCAAGAGCTGAAGCAGTTATTTGCAAAAACTATTTTAAAGCCTATTTTAAAAACTAAGATCCACTCTGTTTTAAAATGYTTCACAGGCAAGAAGAATTAAAATTCTGGGTAACAACAAAAGATAAAAGTAGACTAGTGCTTTTATAAGTCTTCTTTATATTTTCATTTGTCAAAAATTAATTTCTTATATTTCTGCTGCTTGTAAACTCTCCAAACCTGTGAATATGGCAAATAGCTYATGGTAAGATTATGCATTTTCTATGTGCATTTCTCAAAAGAAAATTTTTTTTAATCATTTTTTTTCTTTCATCCTAAAATCATCTTTCATCATCTAAAATAGAAGATGAGAACAAAAGTCAGGGAACAGCAACAATTGAAACCTTGCTACACAAAAAAAGACACATAATRAGGAAAGAAACAAAAAGGAAATAGACAAGTCTTCACAGCAATTATAAATAGAAATATTAAAGAAAAAGCGATTGATATAAAAAGACAACATTTATGAATGCCCTCTTTGAAAATACAAGGAAATAGAACTTCTTAAYAGCAGTGCTCTTATTTTTTCAGTAACTTTAAAATATTTTTGGCATGTATTTTGCTCTTCCTACAAACAGGATAGGAATGGATTGGAGAAAGAAAATAAATCCAGTATAAAATACACAGCAGTTAATCTTCCTATTTAATATGTRCCAGATTCCATGTAAGACATGAAAACCTGTCCTAACACTTGCTTCCATTRTGTTGACCACAAGAGATTAACAAATTCAGCTAAAATGAAAAAAAAAAACCCTACACTCAGAATCAAGTATCTTTGTTTTAGGAGGACAAAGTCCATACCCTCCTGTGCTGCCTTTGGCTAGAGGGTAAATAGGAAATATGAAACATTGTCTGAAACTACAGTTTTTGAATAACTTTTTCACAAATGTCCAAAATATTTGAGTTTAAAAGGATCATGCAAATTTTGCTTGATATAGAAAGCAAAATTTAAAAATAACATGAGGAAAACAAAAATAGTTTCACTACAATATAACAAAATCCCTTTGAAATAGGTTATAGAATTTTATATACATGTTATATGTTATATAAAAATATATATGAATTACATAAATAATTGTAATTTTGTGATTCTATGAATTAAGTGCTGCCTGCATTTGATTCTACCTGAACACCTGGATTTCACCAAAATAAAATAACTAATTCCACYGTATACATTAAAGTGGTTTAGGGAAGTGCTTTTTGTAAGAGGACTGCAAGATATTTCAACTGTTTTCTTTCTCATTACTTGAACTTTCTGGTTCAAAAGAGTTACACGCTTCATATTTAACTTACTATACTTTAAATTTCACTTTACTTTTTCCACCTAATGCTCTGCTGCATAGTCTTTTTAAACTTTAGATGAAACAATATCCAATTCACTTAAGTGAAACACTTGCAAATAGATCCCTATGAACCAAGAAAATGCTTTGAAAACAGGAAGGGGCAGAAGGGCATGAAGAGGGGGAATCAAAGATGATTAAATATCTTAGGGTTCATTAAGACATATTTTCAGTGGTTCAGCTATGAACAGATTGAGTTTCACATATCTTTTAATAAGCAAAATCTGAGATCAGATCAACAGTTATTTTGGACCAGATAAGGAGGCAATCTCTTTTAAAGTCAGAAGTTCTATACTACACATTTACTTTTTTGCTGTAGATCTGAAGAATATTTAAGGTAGAAATGCTCTTCTGTTTCTCAATCTCTTCTTTAAAAGCTGTATTTAAGTGACTTTCTCACACCATCTAGAGCCACCTCAAGATACTTTACAAGTGTCTCAGTAACCTAACATACCTTCCTCTTCAGATGTACAATTCAGAAATTATGCATTTCAAACTTGCCAAGTCTCTCAAATTCAGAAAAAAAAATTCATCTACTTCTTTCCAAAGAATAAAGCAAAACTTCAGCTATTGTTTAGAACTAGAAAGCTGCCTGCATGCTAGCATATTCAAGTGCATTCAGTAATGCATTTTTTGTAGGATTTTATAGCCATRGAGACTAAATACAGAGACTATGATTTATTGAATTTTAGAATCCCGTGATCAATTTTCCATTTGCAGCTCTTTTAGCTGCAGTGGTCTCTATTTTTAATTTCATCTGAGCCAGCCAGAAGCATAGCATAGAGGCAAACTTGTTACTTTTCTGCTACTGAATCCTTAATTCACTCTTGATATTGGAGCTGCTGAAACCATTGCAAATGCAGAAAGAAAAGAAGAAAATWTTTCCAGACTGAATACACTATCTTACACTAGTAATATAAATGCAATTCATAAAAGTATTAGTTCCCCTTGTCTACAACACCCCACAGATGATACATGGTACATGACAGAAAAATTTGCCTTCAATACTCCTTAGAGCACTAAAAACATGTCCTCTTACAGGATATGGATAGAAACACATCTAGCACATTTTATAGAATGACAAAAGACARTTCTGACTAAACCCAAGTAAACAGAAATACTGATGCCATCTGCTATGAACCGAAGTCTGACTTGAATAAAGCCACACATGAGCTAGTGGTGATGAATCTACATTTTAATATCTGATCCTGATACTAGATCTTTCACAAACTCTCTATAAATACATACCCTCCATATAAATAGATAGTATCTTATGTATTTTCTCTTAAGAAAACAGAGGGTCAAATTTTTTAAATCTCACATAGACTGATGATTAAAAATAAAGGATTCTTGCAGTTAAGTGTGAGGGAAAATGTTTTTTTAAAAAARTAGTTTCAAAAACACCTAAAATTTTCTTTAATTTATCTTTTTGGTTTGGTTTTAATCTAAAAAAATTAATACAAAGRGAAGAAAAATAAAGCAGGATAAGAATTAAAGCAGTTACCAGTTTAGATTCACTGAAGTTTCTCTGCAGAGGAACAAAACTTTCTAGGCTGTTCAAAACAGTGAATAAAATTCAAAATTATTATCGTTATTACTAGTATTATTATTAATAATCATATTTTTATTGTTATTCAGTTTATCTGAGAGGTGGTTGGATGTTCATTTGTGGAGAAAAATGAATGACTTAATCAGAAAATACAGCAAACCATCATGTATCATTCAGGTAAATTGAAATGCAGGCATAGGATCACGATGATCAGAGAAATATGGTAATGCTGTTATCAAAAGGAAAATAACAAGCAACCAATACTGTCACAGCTGCTAACAGTAAAGATGTAGAGCCTTTAACTATTGTAGAACACAGCAGAGTTTTATCCAGTTAGGATTTGATCTGAAATCCACTTCCATCCTTGGGCACAGAAATTTTGTCTACAAGCAGAGTGCTTAGTCAAAATCTAAAGACTCAAAGGTTGTGTAATTTCCATCCCAAGAGTTTCTATTGCTTGCAAACTGCAGATAGCTCAGATTATTGAACCTGAATGTCCCATCCCACCTAAGAAAGATGTCTGGGAAGTAGCAGAGAACTATTAAGTTGTGAACAAGATTCCTTTGTCTTTGTGAATCAGGATAGCAATGAAAACTGTCTGCTACACAGACTTTAAACTCTGGTGTCAGACATGCTGGGTGGTGTAACCTCACCTGTGAAGGTTGGCTGGTATAGTATGTTTCCTTCTGAAATGTAAATGACTGATGAGATATGAAAATTTTATTTTTCCATAATGAAAGATATGTCATCAGCCTTCATGGATTAAATAGTTGATGCCTTTTCTTCAAGTAATAAGAAAGTGTTTAATTTTTCAGTGTACACTTTTAGAGATGGAAAAATCTCAATTTTCTTACTGTACAAGATGGTTATATTTGGTGAATACTGGGTTATAGCCTTAAGAATGAAATTATAAAATGATATAACAAAACACTACTCTTATATCTGATGTATGAGGATATCATACCTTATCATCAGCCACACTTGTGAGAGACTGAGRCTGGAAAGGATTGGTGTTGCAAGGTATTTTGGGGTACATGTGCATGGAGGAAGGGGCAGGTTGGGCCTTGCCCCAACATCCTCAAGCCCCCTAGAGCCTCTATTGCAGCCTGGCAGTGGCTGTCAATTACTGGCACACAGGAGGCAATGCTCCACACCTGCCTGGAACTCCTAACCCAGCTCCTGAGTGGCCAAATTACCAAAAGTCCCAAGTGGGAAAAGGGCCCAGGAATGCCAGGGGGTATTTAAGGCTGAACATGCAGCAAACACACATCTCAACCCTGCCTCCTCTGGGGATTTTTATCAGTTGAACATCACTGCAACCCAGGAGTTGGTAGCTATGTATGTCCTTTTCTATATGTTTTCTGTATTTTTCTCTTTCTTCCTCTTCTAATTCCCTCTGCTTGGAATATTGAGTAGCTAAAATCAAATGGGCTGAGAATTTGCTAAATTGAATGGACTAAGTTAATGTGCTGAGAAGTTTTTTGTTGATTGAATGCTTCTCTAAACCTTTTGCTGAAGTTCTTTGATTTGCCAGTAAAGTTTTTTTTTGTTTTTTTGACCTCTTGAGAATATGTTGTTAGTATTTCCTCTGTGCATCTAAGCCAGAGTACATGAACAACCATGAGCCCTTTTAAAAGCCCCATCAAGTAAGTTTTTTGGGCCTTAAAACACTATTGAAGTCAATATCATATTTGGATATTCTTAAAGGGTAATAACTACACTGCTCATCTTGTGGCTTAGTATTTTTTTTTTAATCAGAAGAGCAGCAGCCTTTTGTTTAACTAAAATTGTTGCTCAAAAATGTATCAACTTTCTAGTTTCTTTCTATGCTTTCTTTTTTTTTTTCTATGCTTTCTTTTATCTTCTTTATCCAAAGAAATTCTGAGCCTTTACACCTTTACAATTAATTAATCTCAGAATGTAACAGTTTCATTTAATTCTGTATCTTTCATTCAACTGGATATGACTTGTTGTCGACAAAACTTGAATGCATTGATGTTATATTTAGACCACTGGCCTTAAAAAAAAATCCCTTAATGCAGTGTATTTCTTAAAACTTTAAACTTGCTTCTTAAATTTTAAATCCTTATTGCATTATAAATCATCTTAGGAACATGAGAGACTATTAGACAAAAGCAAGTGCATATTCCACTTACCATTTCTGAGTGCAGATTCTCTGTTCAGCTCTCCTCCTTCTCTATTTAAAAGAAAAGACAAACAAAAAAATTTCTGAGCCTCTCATTATCCTAAATTAAGGGAAAATCTCCATCCAGCTCAAATTTATGAAAAGGTTTTGCAATGCATAGTAGAAGCAATATAATTCTATTRTAATAATTCTCTTCTAGTAGAAGGAATATAATTAATGTTCAGGCAAGTTTTTGAAGTTTTGATCATGYAAACCTGAGGTCTTGCCAGCAGAAATGAAAATATGTGGAGGTTGTTGATAATATGATACCAATATAATGTCACACTTTTAAAAGCAGGCCAAGAAGTTGTTTGGCCAATAACTGCCAAGGGAGATTAGATTTWCTAGACTTGATTAAGTTTTTGTGCTGATGAAAAGCTACTAGTCAGGGTTCTTCAGTAAACTTGCTCACAGCACACCTTTCTGTTCATCATGCTCCATCAGGTAGTGTAGGAATATCAATAACTAGAAGTGACTGGGTTAGCAAACTTTTGGGAAATGCACTGTTCTGCATGCACTGTTGTAATCTGCTTTCTTCTTCTTTTTTTTTTTTCCTTTCCCCCCTGTTATCTTTATTTGTACTCAAATTACCCAAAAGCATCTCTTTTACATGGAATTGATTTTCCTTACAAGTTACTTCCTGTAGCTGTCTTGGACTTCATCCTACAGCAGTTGCAGAATCTGAAAAAGACTCACTGAAGACRTGTATCTCTGTTGGGATGGGGTGGGAAGGGGCAGGAAGGAGGGACATGGAAAAAGACAGTGTTAATAACAGAAAGAGAAGGGTTTAGAATTTTTCTGCTACTTTTGTTGAGAAAAAAATAGTTTTCCTTAAAGGATAAACAGTGAGATAATGCTTCTTAATGACTGATGAATTAAGAGYTGTCCTATCTTCAGATCACTTCTACTCACAGTTTATTATTTTTGTATCTCAGGAAGCCACCCCCCACTCTTAAGAAAGGGGTGGCTTCCTGAGATACAAAATATATATATAGACATATACAGTGTCTATTATAGAATATATTCTCTTTTGGAATGAAGTGTCAAAAAAAAAAAAAACCTGTCAAAATTTAAAAATATAAACCACTACAAAATTATTCTTTATTTCTAACTACCCCAGGAGTGATTAAAAATCACATAACTTATATAAAATCACAAAAAAAAATGCAAGTGAAAAAGATCAATGAGATTCAGACTTGAAGCCATAAACTAACAGCAAAAAATAAACTCATCTTTTAACAGGACTCACTTGCATTTCCATCAAAACATATTAAATAGCTAATGATGCATAATGATACCCCATGCACTTGATGATAAATGCTGRGCTATTGTCTTCCTGTTTAGCTTTTCCAAGTTGATATATTGACTTAAGTAACAACACTGTTTCTTACAAATAACTCTATTTCCTATGACCATGGTAACCACAAATTTCCAAAATGTTTGGATATTAGTTATTAATACAAGAAAGCAGAGCAAGGCAATGTACACTGTCAGTGTCTCACTAAACTACAGCTTTGTTTCTTTCTTTTTAAAGAATAAATCTTGCCTTACTGCCACAGCAGATCTTCCTGTAAAGTGAGTTAGTAGAGCAATGGACAGGATTTGGTTGGTCTTCTTCAGGTTAGAACCTCACATTAATTAGGTGAGGGTTCTTTGGGGGTTTTTTTTTGGTGTGTTTTTTGTTGTTTGTTTTGGTTTTGTTTTTTGGGATTTTTTTTTTGGTTGTTGTTTTTTGGGGGGTTGGTTGATTGGTTTCTTCGTTTTTTGGGTTTTTTTGGATTTTTTTTTTTTGGGGGGGGTGGGGGTGTTTTTAGGGGGGGTTGTTTATTTGCTTATTTGTTTCTTTTTGGGTTGGTTTTTTTTTTTTCCCCAAGACTATAACTCTTAAGATCAAAATGGAAGCTTTCCCTCAAGCATCGTGGACAATCTGCAAAAACACCTCACCATTCATCTTGATAAAGAATTGATCCCAATCTTACTTTCTCTATGCTTTCTAAGTAATTCAGAGAGTAGGAATCAAGGAAGATATCCACGGACCTAAAAGTGAGAACATCTCAATGGAAAACACAGAAGTCTTGTGAAATGAGAGACCTCCATACTTCTAAATTGCAACAAAGAGAGAGGTTTGTTTTTATAAGACTACTTTTATATACCATGTAAATTCCAGTAAAATGCAAAAGTCAGATGATGATTTCCTACAGCTAGCAATARAAAGGAATTGTGAGACAAGACCTCAAATGGAATGTATTTCTGCGAATTTGGAAGGAACCAGTTTAAAAAAGGGAGACAACTGTAGCACAAAGCCAGTGATCAGTGGTGAACAAGCATCTGKTTTTGTTTTTACACCAAATAATATTCAGTATTTTAAATTTATATATTTCACCTTCAGGAATTCTGACTATTAAGGAAATTCTAAGACAAAAAGACCTAGAAATGTCTTTTCTATTACCTCTTCCCAATGAAACTAAATGAGATTCATGGCCAAATATTCCCTAGGATATGGTGTCTACAATGATGGCAATTTCATTTAGCTTTTGTTGGTATTATTAATTTTATTTCAATTTATTGCAATTCACAAGCAATTAAAGAATTGTTTTTTACATTAGGTTAACAGAATTTACTTATATATTCTCAAAGGATGAGGAAAAAGGAAACAATATAGAATAAATGAAAACAAATAAACAAAAAGAACTAGGTAGACCTATCTGGGCAAGAAGTAGAACAATGAAGTCATTATTGTTCATCATGGACTAACCMTATGCASATGTCCCAACAGTATCATTATAGACATTTGGCTATAAAGTGTATGAGAGCTTTGAAATACATATCTGAATGGCTTTGAAATGAGGTGTATTCCTTAATGTTCTTAAATATGTATGTCCATCAATGGAAAAGTATTTCAATTAAATACATGCATGCATGCAAATATATCTCCAGATAGAGCTATTTAATCTTTCATTTGCTTAGTTTGAGACAATGCAACTTAGAAAGAGATTATTCTGTTCTCTAGCATGTACATTTGAATATCACGAGCAAGTTTTAGAAACTTAGTTATTTCAAAAACAATATGTTTTAGAATATCTGCAAGTACTTTAGAAGATAAGTACAGCACCTTATTTTCTAGTTAGAAAAACAGAACACAAACTTCTGAGTCATAAAATGACAGTTATTCACTGATTCCAAATGTGTTCCTTCCATGAGATACACACCACCACTGGAACCYTGCAACTCACAACAGGGTCCATGAAAAATCTCAAAGAATGGATATAAGAAAAAAGAATGCTAAGCAAAATCAGAAACCATAGAGGAMAACATACAACTGAAAAGTGAAAAATGGTTTCCACAGGTAGAGAGATGAAACAACTTCGTAAATGTAAACCTGAGAACAGTAGATGTATATTATCAGCTTTTGAGGTGGAAAATCTCTGGGAGAAAATTCTTTCATATTGTGTTCTTGAAAAATCACTAGTATTCTACGTGGTGATTGTGGTTTTTAATTTATCATAATATCTTGCATCTTACTGTAATTTGGCCTAACTTTAGCAATATAGGCTCTAATTTTCTAATGTTTCATGACATTTGATGGCAACCAATCAGTGGATAGGAAAGCATAGACTGTACTTTAAACCCATTCATACAGGTAACAAGGGTTGACAATCTAATTTAACATGTTTTGTATAAACACTCAGATTAAGTCTTTAATTATCTTGTCACTTGGCATTTTTACACAGATTATGCCTCTGTAATTGCACAAAGTATTTGTCAGGATACCAAAACTGAATTGTGAAATAAACTTTGYCTCAACTGCTGTAGAAATTGGATTTTGTGCAGTGAATGAGGTAAGAATGGCAGAAGGAAAAAGGATTTTTTGCCCAGATAATGCAGATAATCACCAGTCTGCTGTTTTCAGTTCAGGTCTTTYTCTGTGATGACAGGCAAGTCATGTAAATGAACATTTTCTCAGATGTACACTAAATGTATATTTTCCATTTTCTATATACCACTGAGAACTGAGAATAAAATTAGCAGGCATGCTGAATGCTTAGTAACAACAATTGTCATTTAGTAGGGAATACTTTGGGAAGGAAAAGTGCCAAAAGAATAATCTAAAAATCAGAACAGAGACATTTAAATTTACTGAACAATTTTGGTACTAATGTTTTTGAGTATTTGTTATTCATTAATTCTATCTCCATATTCATTGTGAAAACTTTATTAAATGGCTATGAAACTGTGAAATTCCATGGAGACATTATGGTAGAAAATTCCATGAGAAATTTATCAACTTTATAACTAATATCTGAAGAGTATGAAATAAAATAGGACAAGGGCCATACATGGAGTGAGAAAAATGCAAAGTGGCTTYGAATAACTCCTTTGAGATATATTCCAACAGGAATAATGTGGAAGCTTTAATAAAAGTGAAATCTGAAATTAAACTTCCTTAAATACACTTTTGACATCATTTCATGTTTCAAACTATAAGAATCTTCAGTGACAACTGGTATGAGTCTAATTTTACATGCCAAGATGAAAGYTCTGATCCATTTTTTGTGGAGTTATGTTTCATCCCATCATCAGATTAACAACAACGAAGTCATACTRTCAGGCATTTTCCATGTTCAGGGTGAATAACTGAAGCAGAGAAGAATGCCAAAAAGTTGTGTTCTGCTTCACTATGGAAAAAAGAAAAGACAACACTGCAAGTATTCCACTCACCACTGGTAAAGACTAAGAATTCTAACTGCTTTAAGGTGAAAGCACTTATGAAAGTGTATATGTGAAGTAGCTGCCTCACCTCAAATTCTTGTCAATGAAGATGCATGTTTCAGCTCCAGTTGCCTCATCTGTAGTTCATGCTATTTCCAGTGCCAGCCTTCAGTTGCTGCCCTGGAGGTCATGGATCCATTGCAAATAAGATGCTGTATCTGAACACTCCATGTCTCCTACACCTGCACATATATCTATAAATATTTATAAATTAATATGACTTCAAGCAGGAGACAAATATTTACCCTACTTGTCTAAAAAGTACATATARAGAGATTTATATACAGTTGCCAGATAGATGGGATACATCATAAAAATGGTCTTCTCTTTCATCTCTGTGGAGTAATCTCCCYTTGATTTTTTTTATTTTTCTTCTTTGAAACTGAACCCTTTATTGCAAGCTATTTGTCATGAAGCAGTTCTGCACTGGTCTAAGCCCTGCAAAAGGTAAATATTCAATAACTTTTCTTTACTGGCTACCTTTGTAATTTRTATGATCAAGTAAAGTTCATAGCATTTGTTTTTAAGGAATCTTTCAACCCTAAACATTTCCTAGGCTGTTGATGTAATAATAC
>CADDXX010000042.1:29818-62836 GCA_902810485.1 Alauda arvensis
AAAGAAAATATCTGCCTGGTCTAAAACTGCATTCCTACAGGCTGCATACATAAAGAAGTCAGTAAATTCATGATGAATAGTGAAGCTGTGAGTTATACAGTTCATAGCAAACCCACAGCAATAAAATCTTTACACTCTAGAACTGCATATTCTGTTGAAAAATTCCATGTTTTACAAACTAAAGCTATTATAGAAATGCTTCAGAGAGTTTTGCTCTGAATACAGTCATCTGTAAAACTAGTCTGCTTCASACAAAATTGATCCACATCTACAAGCCTCCCAGGAAAAAAAAAACATAAATTAACTTTTCTGTACACCATGATGTTCAAATCTCTTGAGCTTTATATTTATGAGTGTTTTTGGGCAGASACCAAACTTCTCTGCATCCTATTCAAGGACAGCCTTGATGTGCCTGAGGTATTGTTCATCTTCTCCCTGCTTTGTGCCCTCCCCAGTAGTSTTGTGTCAGGCCAATTGTCTGACAGGGCAGACAAGGGTAGGAGTACAAAAAAGAACTTTAGCTGAAAAGGCAGGCATTCTTATTAAACACTGCACAGCAANGGCAGGTAGGAAACCAAGAAATGAGGTTCACAGAGAGGTGCATCACCTCCTTTATCTCTCTCTCTCCTTAGAAATGRGGTAAAAATCAGTTACAGAGAGTGTATGTAAGGGGAATTTTGAAATGCACTATCTTCTCTTCAGGTGTTATTGGTGGTGTTGATTTAATTTCTTCATTGTATGTAAACAAGGCATAGCTAACTTATCCTATGCATGTTGGTTCGTTTGGTTTTTTTTTCCCTCAGAAATCTGTATCAAGTTCTGGACAAGTATAAAGCAAGTAAATTACAGATTAAAARCCACTTATATAACATTTAATCAAAATATTTGGTAATGTTATTATGTTCTTGTGCTCCTTTTAAAACTCAGTGGGAAAATTAAATTCACTCATATCACCCCCTTTTGATAGTAGAGAAAARATACTAGGAGAGATTATAAATTGGAGTCACAATTTACWGAAGAAATCTTGATAMACACAACAATATTAATAAAAGATTGAACAACAGAGAGGATGGTTCATCCATATAAAGGGTGCTCACTACCAAAATAGATTACCTGTGCCACATGGAAACRAAGACAAGATGGCAGCAGGGTCACTCGCTACGCCATGCAGCTCCGGAGAACAATGGAAGGAAAAAATGAACAAGGAAACAATGTTGCAAATGARTTTCCATGGTTTAACACCCTCCCCCAGTCAGGAAAACAGGGAAAAGAGGGGCAAATAAAACCTGGGAAGCTATTTTCTGTGAAGGGAGTATTGCTGTGAAGCTGCTCCTTCTGTGCCACCCAGCAGGGGCTGTCCCCATAGGCGGCGATCCCAGTGGCAGCTCCCCAGCAGTGGTGACTGGGGACCCGCGGGGCAACTGCTGCTCCCGAGKGAGCCCACAAGGAAAAGGACCCCTGAATGGTTTTTAAAGGGGACAAAACCACTCCCTTCCGTGAATGGGCAAGAAAAATGTCCCTCTCCTGACACCTCAGCATTTCCGGCTGAAAACTGCTCCCCGCTCTCCGTGGTGATGTGTGTGGTATGGAACAAACAGCACCAAGACTGCACCTCTTATCCCTGTACCCAGTTACACAGCAATATGAGATTGCAGGAGAATGGCCCTCTGGATAACAAAACCCAATATGATTATGCAGAAGCCGTTTATTGTTTACATTACACTACATTTATACMTTCCAAAGCCCCTTGGTTCATGGGGTCATGCATAATTTGATTGATCCCTCTATCTTGTCCATGCATMCAGCATGCAACCTTCAGGAAATATGATTGGTTATGGTCCATCACTTCATGGGCCTCCTTTATCTAGTTCTTACATTCCTGGTATTCTGTTTCTCAGCTTCTTCTTTTCTTATTTTTAGAACAGTTTATGTCTCAGTAACCTTGACAAAAGGTTCTCATGAGAATAACTACAGACAGTTTGGYTGGGGCACTTTGGCCTAAGCTTGTTCAAATACATTGCAATATGAAATGCTCAGAGTCTCCAGAAGTTCTGATGCTTGTCTTCAGGAGCAAAGGCTATCGGTGCTGATGCCTTGCTTCAAGGGAAGCAGCCAGATAAAACTTGCTGATGTCAAATAGAAAATGCTTTTCCTTTTTTCCATGCACACAACCCTTGCTTTTGATTTATTTCACTGCCRTTATCCTGAACCATGATGCTTTTTTTCCTTATTTTCTGTCCCACTGTGTCCTGCTGAGAAAGGGAAGTAATGGTTTGGTGAGCATGTGGCATCCAGCCTGTGTCAACCTACAACAGAAGAATCCCTGCATCTCAGAAACAWCTCTGTATTATTCCAGATACATGGTGTCTGGAATTAAGACCTTGAGCATTTTCTGTATTTATATGAATGTTGTTCAAGTTAAATTGCAGWTGCAAGGCAAAAATAAATCCACATTAAGTTTTATAAATCAGTTTGAATCTAAAGTTAGAGAAGGGAAGTATGGTTTTCCCTCTAAACTCTCATGTTGATATATAAACCTAAATCAAACATGACAAAAATCACAAGTAAAGGCTTCCTTTCCTGATGACCTTTTAGACCAAGTAATTGCTCTAGACAGGCATATAAAACAAGACAGAGCTGGAATTTTTTACAAAGGATCGTGCACCTACAACACTTCTCAAAGATTTTGGTGTTTAGGACTGACTTCATATAATAGGTGACCTTATACAAACTTCCATTGCAATCCATTGTTAGTTTAGAAAGCAGTGCTGAAGTGACTTGTTTGTAAACTACAGTTTAAAATAATTCATGAAAGCCATATTTCTTAAAGAATGTTTTGACTGTCAAAGGTCCCTCGGGGAACTTTGATGCAGGTGTTAATATTAATAGCACTCTACCTGCCATATAGCACCTGCCCTTCTGGGTTATGTGCTAGCTGAAATATCAAGGTCTTACTACAACATAAAAATGTGGTATGAGAAATACATGTAATTATGCAAAACCCTGTGACATGTAAAGGTTCAAAAGAAAGATGAGGCACAACTCAAAGTAAGGTCAGACAGAAATAATAGTGGTTAAAATTGATCTATAACATTTCTTCACCATTTATTAAAGAGGCCTGTCCTTCATCTGTCAGACTGGCCCTGAGAGTCCTCAACATCTTCTCACAGACTTCTTGGGGAGCCAGAGGCTAAAAACAAACCAACAAACAAGCAAATAAAAACACAACAAAATAATAAATAATAATATCTCCACCTGCCATCAAAGAGTGTTTCTACTTAAAATTTCAAATCAATCTGAAAATGGGAAATGGTGAAATACAGAAGACTTATCAGAACGTTTACTCACTTGTCCAGTCCTTTGACTCTCCAGAGCAAAAAATACAGTCYTCATTACTTACACCAGAAAATATTATTCTGGCTCTTAAACTTTTAGTGAAATTCTATCATCTGTATGGTGCTGATGGCTATTTTTAGTCAAATGCTTTCTTTATCTTCAGATTTTTTGGTATTTATCTATAATGAATAGTATCTGTGGTCAAGATATATGTGATTGTTAAAATGAACTACACAAAAAGATGTGACCTGTGGCTACCTTAGATCAGAKGAAGTTAGCCACTCACAACTCAGTGTTTCCTGAGGAGACATCTTCATTCTGTTAAAATTCACTCCACTYAGAAGGGTAAGAATGCAGAGACTTGAGAAGTCTTAATTCTGTAAGACTTAAGATTGTCCATTGGGACAGCAATCTTTACAAGATACAGAGTGTGGTTCTGAGTAGCAGTCTTCTAGCAAGGTAAACCAACAATTAAACACATTATTTTCTCCTATTCATGCCGAAGTCTGGCTCAGTTTATGTTAATCTCTTATTTTTACCCAATTTCCTTTTCCCTTTACTTAACAAGTTTTACTTCAAATTTAGGGTATGTTTTCTCTCACTTTTTCTCTTTTTCCTTTAAGGAGTGAGCTTAAAGAATTTGTTTAAATTGCAATTTGGMTCTCTCCCTCTCATGTAAACTGCTGTAATCTATCACTATGACTGTTTGTTTATCCTGCAATAACAATTATGCCTTTATTCAATACTCCATCTCTTCCAAGTATCATTTAAGAGAGAATACAAAAATCTACCCAGACTGGTCCTTAGTCTCACATCAGGAAGAGCCAAAACACATGAGTTTCCTTATATCCTTGAGTAAGAGGAAGTTTCCCTCTGTGACTAGAAATACTTTCTGTTTTAATGCTGACTATTTAGTTCTATTTCTCCCTTAACAACAGAGAAATTATTAACTTATTTGGAGGAAGCAAGTGGAGGAGTCATGATCAAGTTTCCTGCTTTTTCATTCCAGAAGAATTTCTTCCTTCAGCATTTTGAGAATAGGTTGGAGAAAAAGAATTAACTTCCAACACATAAATTTTGGACTAAACTATCCTGAGCTACTTTTAGTCTTAGTTTTCTGTAGTAAAATATAGATAAGGTAGGTCTACCATAGTCATCAAAGGTCAAAAGAACTTTGAATGAGACACTTTCTGCCTCAGGACAGTTTTAGGAACAGTCCTGTTAGAAATATCTTAAAAAGAGAGGGAGATGTCCACTATCAATATTATCCTAGGATAAGTGACTTTCTTACTCCTTAAAAGGTACTTGGAAAATAACTAGTCGTATTGCAACAATTCCATAAGAATAAATATTAAACATGAGTTATTTGCACTATTCATTACCCCTATTTCATTATTTACTTCTTAGTGGGAGGATTCATAGTTGAAATTCAAAAGRAAGACAAGCAGAATTCAGCAAATAAAATAAGGCACAAGCTAGTATGCTGGAAACTGATTAGAGATTGCCTCCTCAGTAAAAAATTCACTTTGACTGTAATTTATTCATGAATAGGCTCAGCAGTCAASTTTGGTCATCTCTGGTTATATTTTTCCTGTGAGATGTTTCTTCCATGTGATTATCTGCTCATTCAACCAACGTACCTAAACATGCCTGGGAGATATTCTCTGTTTAAAACCTTGACAAAGTGGAATATTTAATCCTTTTTCTCTGAAARTATAATGTAAGAAATCATCTATAAATTAAAGAGTATCAACATTAAGCTCAATATATCTACATTGCAGAAATTCCATACAGCTTTGTGTTTCTTTTCACAGGTTTGAGTAGTTATGGTTGTTTTTTTCCTTTTATGTATTCATCTTTTTTAACCAGTCCCTCTTATTGTAGTCCAAGATGATATATCCAAGAAAAAATGGGGTTCTGTGCTATTATCAGATGAATAACGAACAGATTAAGGATTTTAACTGAGGGAATTCGCTTTGGCCTTTTTCTCTCCTAGCTTGGCATCCATTCATGAAAGCAATCTCAAAGGAGAAAATCAGGAAGAGTGGAATGAAAGRAATTGAAGATACATCCTTTTTTCAGAGTTTCATAGAAAGATAACACTGGAATGTCCTATAATGTGGACAGGCAGGCTAAATATGAGAATAATCTTCAGGACAAGATCCCATAAGCTAAAGTTTAGGGAGTATTCTTCAGGAACAGCTCCTATACCTGTTCTACACCACACAGCAGAAATGCACAACTTCCAGTTAAGAAACTACCTTGCCATGCAAAGAAACAGTGCCGAGAAACAGATCTAGAGGTTAATTTACAGGCATTGCAGAAGTGAGTCCTAATCTTTTCTGCTCAGGTTGAGTGTTAATGTTTTTCTGCTTCTCTGTACACAGTTAAAAAACAATAGTGTTTTTCATTTCTACTTCTAAGTTTCATAAGTTTACTTATGAAGTTTATTTTGCTAAGTTTACTTCTCAGAGTTACATAATGATTATGATCTCTGGCTTGGAAGCTGTTATCATACAGCTTCTCCTATCTGCTGCTCTGGTAACCAGTGCCCAGTCCAATGGAAAATAAAACAGGAAAACTTCCCCYTCATTGGGATGTAATATTCCTGGGAATTTCACTGTATTGTGTTTTCCATTTGAACCTTCAGTACCTGATGGCTCTGATTCAAGTTGCCATAAAAAATTGAAATGGTATTCACAATTCTTTCCCCGTTGTTTTTGAAAGGACTCCATCTGTTACCATTGCAGAGGTAAAAAATTCATTTTAATGGATTTAGAGAGCAGACAATATGGATATGAAAAGTACTAAAGTATAAGGGGTGCAGCTTTTTTCTGTGCTTCATATTCTGTTGTCCAAATAATTTGTAATTTTTGGTGGATTGGAAGAAAAAAAAATGGATCAAAAAATGCTAAAACTTATTGTGTAGAAACAACACAGACCAAAATGCATGTGTATGTGAAGAAATAACATTTTTAGACAGCTGAGAACAACATAATGCACTTCATTGTTTGGCCAGGTAGAARTAAGAAAGAAAAATCTTCTACCCTTCTAGCAGTAAATATATCAAACTAATAACAACTTTTTCAGGTAGGAATTTGATATCTTACTATGTTAATTTATGGAAYGTAACATATCCTACTCTGCATTTCAGTCCAGCTACTAAATGCAATTTTTTTTTCTTTTTTACTTTGGTATGAAAATAAAAACCTGGAAACTTAGGAGAAGAGACAATTTTTGGGGGGAGGTTTTAAAGTGTGTTTTAGTTTTATAGGAGGAAAACAAGGTCTGATAAAACAGAAGTTGTTGAGTAATTTCTAACTCTGGCTGTATTTGCATTATGGCAGAAYATAGGATTAGATTTGTAGGTTAACACTTTCTTGAGGGTCATCTGCTGTATGAGTGTTTGGGGAATTTGTACACTGAGCTGCTCTGAGATGGATGTGTGCTTATTAACATCTGGCACACCTACTGCACTCCCAGCACAAATCGACATCACTACATCCATCCACATCAGCCTGAGAGGGCCCTATGGTGTAATCCAAAGCACAGTGATGGAGCAGAATCAAGAGATTTACTTTAAACTGCCCCTTATAAAGCRAGCTAAACATTAAYGCAGACTCAAAGTCTCTAAAATTTTCCTGGTCTGGTTGTTCAACACSCTTATTTTYGCRTTTTTCAAGAAAGGGCAACAAAGCTGGTAAAGGGTCTAGAGTACAAATCATATGAGGAGCAGCTGAGGGAGGTGGGGTCCAAAAGGGTCATTAACTRTTGGAACAGGCTTCCAAGGGAAGTGGTTGAGTCATCRTTCCTAGAAGTATTCAAAGGATGTGGTACTTAGTGACACAGTTTATTGGAGGACTCGGCAGTGCTAGGTTGACAAGAGTGAAGATTTTAGAGGTATTTTCCAATCTAAATGATTCTATCATTCTATGACTTTCAAAGACAGCCAAACYGAATACTATGTTTCACATTTCATTAATCTTAGGTTGTTTGGTTTTTTGTCAAAGGTATCACCTTTCCCCCTTTTAAAACTTTTTTAACAATATCACTTATGAAACAGTGATATGAATCACACAAATCTGGTATCTCACAGCTTTATTTACTATTCTACTTCTGCTGTTTAAAGTATTACTTATACAAATAGTATATTTCCGTGACTCTTTTGCTCCAAGACGTTTTAAGTTCAGTCAGCTGTGCTTTTTCCATAATTCTACTGGTAGGAYTTGTGTGTCTACCTTCCAGCACATTTTGTTCAGTAGTGATTTATATTTATTAGTGAGTCTTTGATGAAAATGTTGAGCAGAACTGTGTCCAGTACAAACCTTTGTGGAACATGATAGAGAACAAACAGATTAATAACTCCCCTTTCTGTCAGGCAACTGATGTGATTCTTTTCATTAGAACACTACACGGTATCAAGTCAAATACTTTGTATAATTTCAACTCYATTTACCAGATGTATAATCTTATGAAGGCTGACAGTGAAATCAGATTTGCTTTGTAATATTTATATTTGGGTACATCATACTGATTACCAGTAGTTATATTTTTGTTATTAAATTCATTATGGTTTAGATTTTGTATCCATTTTTCTCCAGTATTGTCCAGAACTTATTCAAAGACCTTTCCACAAAATTCCCAGTGCTCTTGTATGAAACTRGTCCTAATTTGTTGGCATGAATTTGTAAATAAATTGTGCTTTTACACTCAAAGTTTGCTAAATAAAGAGATTTGATGAGAGAGCAGCCAAAGGTCAATTTTTGCAAAAGGAAGGTAGCAGAGGAAARTTCTGCTAACTGCTCATTTCAGAGTAGTTAGCAGAACTTTTCATTTTCTTCCCCCATTAACCACTACCTGTTCTGTAACACAGACTGGAAAAATATTTCAGTACTATTGTAATGCAAAGRCCAATTAGATATTTTGATCATTTAGGGCATTTCAAGAAACAGACATTTCAACTGTCTATAAATGTTGTTATAAGTGCCATTTTCCTCAGGGATCTAGCTGGGGAAGATATGGGGGACAATCAATATTTCTTAGAAAATCTTCCATTTATTATGCTGCTATTAGTAATAAAATCCAGGTGTTATTCTAAATCATAATTGCTAATATAGAAATCTAATTGAATCAACTGAAAAAAAAGATATACCAATAAAATTMCCCTTGATACACAATTTAAATACACTGCCAGAACCAGCTGTAACACTGCCAAGTCTTTGCCTTAGATCTATATAGAGTTTCACAGGCACAAGCCACTCTAATGCARCACTCTTCTAAGCAATACCACAACAAGCAATAAAACCAAGCAAAACAGAGGGTTTTTTCAATCAAGATCAAAGGTCTATTTTTTGAATAGACCACACRAGGAACAACTCATCAGCAGGATGTCATGCACGCTAAACAGATGAAAGATGAAAGCAAGGTTATAGTACATAATGTTACCTTACCAGGAAAATCAACTCTAGCCAGATACATGTGCAGATTCCAAACATACATTGAAATATAAAAAACAAACAAACAAAAAAACTCGGAACAACAACCTTGCCTAAGGTTTATGGAGGCTGGAGTAAGTAACATACTGAAGCAAAGGACTGCCTAATAGCACCTGTTGACTTTTGCAGGGTATTTAAAATTCTGTCAAAAAAACACACAAACAAAAAACAAGCCTTCGTTATTGTCAGCCAAGAAGAAGCCAAGACCCTCTTTAATACGCCTAAATGTTCCTGGATAGGCAACATGAACATGCACAGCGTGATGATCTTGACTGTAGGTGCAAAAATATATTATGTGAATTAACAAAATCCATGTGATAATGGGTGTAACAGCTAAAATTACCTTCCCTAAAAATTTAGTAAATAAATATCAGACTGAATTTTGGTACTTTTATTTCTTAYATTATTCATATTAATTTGAAGCTGATATGAAAAGTTGTTTATTTGAATTTATTATTTATACTAATTGCATTATTTAGTATTTTTATTGATTGGAAGTTGATATGAAAAGCTTTGATTCAAAAYCAATACAGAGTAACCTCAAGACGATTTTATTGTATTGCCTGCCATRCATTGGCCATGTGGATACTAAGGAGATCAGGCAAGTAAATAAGATGGTTGTTACACAAAGACACCCTTTAAAAGAATAAGAGAATCAAGAGCAAGTACCTGATTTATCCCCTGCTGCTGAAGAGGAGACCACCTGAAGGGCGACTTCCAAGCGACCAAGTGTACTAATCATCATGTTGCATGTCAGTCTATTTTGTTATGCCTTGCTGTGCTTCTTTATAATATATGCTCATTAATAAAATTTATGTGTCCCAGCCTACATTTTTCATTATTATTTTGATCCTGTAAACACTTGCTTTAAAAGTCTGCATGCAATCTCTTCTTATACAGGTTTTGCCTTTTTTTCAGAATACCTTTCCCAAGTGTTTATCTTTCCCAGGTACTAGGCACAGGCTGAAGTGTCTTTATTAATGCCTTATGGTAAGTACACGTACAAATCATACCTCTCAGGCACTACATAGAACATTTTATTGTTCAAATATTCTCATGCTACATTCTGCTTCATGTGGATGATGTGAGAACATACATATCTTGGTGTGATGCAATTAGGCAGAACTTTGTTTCAGTTATCTCAACACTCCATAACTCAGTTCCAAGCAGTTAATTTTATGCAACTACTCAGCCATTTTCCACAGTGTATCTGAGATTAACTTTCTTACACAACACGAKCCAGACTGAGGATCTTGCTTTAACACATCTTGTGTTAAAAACTAATGGAAAACTTTCAGACTGAACTTTTACCCACATTGTACCATTTGACTTATGGAAGGAAAAATTACATTTATACAATTATAGCACTTAGTTGTTCATTGTTGCAATCAAATGGAGATTAGTGATGTGGGTAATATTTAACATCTGGCCGTCATTTCCCATCTCTATACATTGTGAAATAAATTAGTGAATACTTTAGGATATTTCTGCTAGATAGCTACATTATTCAAACTGCACTGATGAGAAAATTTTGTCAGTAAGGCCCAAAGAATGGGCCATGGTCACAGAACAAACCCCCAACAGAACGACAAAAGAGCTGTCACTGACAGAAGGTCTTTTGACCTCTAGTAGGAAGATTAAACTCCTGCATGCCAAATGACTCCCAGTTGATCAAAATTTTTCACTGAAGGTMATTTAATTTGTATGTTTCTTTATTACATGCGGGGGTTTGTCTTTAACTTCCCCTCTTCATCTTGTAAGCCTTTACCTGTATAAGATYACTGTTTTTAAGCATGGCAACAAGGACTTTAGTAACTGAAACTTACAAACTCAGGCTTTGCATATGGTGGAGAYGAGAAAACTAATTACTGCTCAGTGAACAACTTTGAGCTACATCGAAATACRTGCAAATTGTCAAGTTACTGCCAGATGGACCAAATCCCAGGACTGTAATGTTATGCTTMTAATGTGTGTCTGCGTGTGTACTTAGAGGCCTTCACAGGCTTGTCAGTTACAWCACAGGTACCAGAAGTGCTTATATGGTCTAACACAACCAGGCTCAGTACTTGTGTCCTTCCATATGGGCATAGATGAAAGCTGAAGCTAGTTGTGAAAAATGAGTTTAAAAATAARCTAGCAAAATATTTTCGTTTCTGCTTTAGACTGGAGACATTTCTGAATACATACATAAATTTTCAGGCTCCTAGTTTTTTGCACTTTTGCTTAGGTAGATGAACAGTCTACAAGTAGCATTTTTAAATTTCTGTACTATTTATTTACTAACGTGATGCTTTTCAAATTTTAATTTAATTATAAAGGTTGAGATGGCTGGAATATATTAAGACTCTGGAGAAAAAAGTAAAAGATATTGTCAAGGTTAAATACCAATCTCACAAAACAGCCTTTTATCTGTATTAAAAAAGAAAACYCATACAAGGTTAACACTGAAAACTTAATTAGGTGTCCACATGCAGAAAGTTCATATTTAAGACTGATTAKCTTGGAATTGTAAACTAGTTTTTCTAGATATTGTTGAACTTYGCGCCTTTTCAACTTTAGCCTCTGTAATTCACTTATTGTTTTATTATTCATGTGCCTCACACAAAAGGCTATAAAAATTTGAGTCTTTCAACATCACAAGGATGACAACACCATTTCAGAAAAATCTTCCAGACAGTGTAGTGTCCARTACTCCATCCATTCATGCCAAAATAAGATCACAATTATGTAAAATTTCTTTCACAACATAAAGAAAGCATCGGGGTTTGTGTATTTACTTTCAAGAATCTTCTGTTTCTCAGCTGAAGGATGATTTTCAATCAAGGCTAAAGAACTWAGGTGGTGGCATTTTTAAACAATTTTTGGAAACCATAGTACTTTAAAATGTTATAATTCTATCCTAAATCTTGTTATAACAAATTTTAATCATTAAATAAGGAGAATGAGATTTATTGTTTAATGCCATAATATTATCTCCCAGGTATCCAATCACCCTGAAAAATTGTTTGWTTTAGTGCACATTACCCTGTCACTAGAATTAGATCTTCACTGACTTGCCTAGTAAAAGTGCAAAGATAAAGTCAGAAGAAATAGTTTGTTCAAATTTTAATYACAGAAACTTTTTATACCGTTATTAAACAACCATATTTATAGATTGTGGCCTTTTGTGTGTGTTTATAAGCCCTTTTTTCATGAGGAATGAGATTTCAATCCATCACACAGAACCACAAAAGAGAATACTTCATATCCAGTCAGGAGTGCAGTAACTCTTTGATTGTATGTATTTACTTTGTTATTGTCAGGTCCTAGGATGAAGGCAGGATGAGGAGGAATGGCAGCAGCCAGGGGCCCTGAACTCAGCTGTATCTTAAGGTACACAGGCCAATGAGAGCTGTGGCAACTGATCATATTAGCTYAACTGTGTTTATCTTCTGTTTGACAGCATACAAATCCATTTATGTAGAATGTTTATCTAGAATTTTTATATATCTTTATGCATACTAATTTATTTTTATGCAGGGTAAATGAACCATGTCTATACAGTCTTCAATAAAATAGATGAACAGTTCATCTTGAAGTGACCTCTCGTGTGTAATCATGAAATCATTAAAAAGCTCCCAGGTGAAAACATGAAATTCAGAAACTGTTTCTTTACAGATATTAACATTGACTGATTTCTTTCCACAAATACCAATGTGCACATTAAGATTTAGCTTTTGCATTGATGAACTATTCTGAATAATGCTTTTGCTTCAAAATAATGCTGCTATATTTTAGGTGCTTGAGATTTTTACTTCCAGTTGCAAAAGTCGGTTCAATGAAAAATCGAACAGTTTACCATGGGGGAGCAAAACATCCTGCAGTAATCTCTCTGAAAGAGGCACTTAAACCCATTTTGAAGGGCACAGAAGTCAATAGACTCCTCAAAAAAAGCCAGTGAACTTTGGATAAGAGCATACAAATAAAATTTTGATCAGTCTACTCACTACAACCCTTCCAATTGATTCTCCCTGATATTCTACCATCTCAAGTGTGACCACATTTAAATTTTCCATTGTGCCTGTAGCATAGAAAATAGGTTATAAGAGAAAGGGTGTTAGGCCACAGTGCTTCATGAGACTCTGAAWGATTCTTCTGTATTCTGAATAGTGTTAGTTATCTGCACCCTGAATCAGACTTACTGTATTGTGCAAAGTCTCAGGTGTAGAAATTTTTCACATTTTTACATAATTGTCTGAGTTTTTTTGATAAAATTTCTTTTACACAAATCTAATCACTTTTCTAATGGGAATTAATCTTTTAAARCTATAAATTTAGTTAAAGACTGCACTCCTAAAATAGTATCATAATGAATTAAAAACTTCTGATTTTTTATTCTTATGGCATTCATTTCAGTAATTCTAAATGTTAGCCTCCATTTTTACAAGAATTGCTATGGACACAAAAATCAGCTTTCTAAAAGCCACTCAGAAGAAAGAAGCAAAAATTAACTTTTCTTCCAAATCCCATCTTTGCATGAATACACCAGAGATGGGTCTCCACAGTCATGAAAAATTYCCTTGCTTGCACAATTTCAGCTGACTTGAATGGTAAAACTTATCTATTGCTTTCTTCTCTCCAGTAACTTTAATTTGCAAAARGGTTGACCTTGCCTGTAGTTTGGTTACAGCCCATTGCATTTGTGACACAGCCTATGTCCAGCATTTGCATAGGCTAATTGCATCCCCAGATCACCACCCTCCCAGGTATTCTCTCTCTGAAACCTGTAAAAACAAGCTTTTGCTCTAGTCCTGTACTTCTGTAATTTAKTAGCTGCTTTAAAATGTGCCTGATTCCAAAATTAACATAGTGTTTACATAATGATTTAATCCCTGTGTCTGACAGCACTTGTACCACATCACATGTCCTGTCTTGTGTATACTTCAGCCTCAAACTACTCAAAGGGAGTTTCTGTTAGTAGCAAGGAAGGTTTGAAGCTGTTGGAACTAAGGGATTCATCAAATCCCAATTTTCCTTTTTCATCTGGTTATTTTCCCAGGGTTGTTTTAGTGTTGGTGTAAAMATCTGTTTCATTTGTTCTACTACTCCAGGTGGCTGAGTTAATAAGAAATGTATTTTTTTTTCTTGCTGTTGAACTATTCACATCTTTGAATATTCTCAGAACAGCTGTCAGATTCAATCTTCACTGGGATTATCTACAGAGAAAAAAGASTTTTCCACCCTGTCTACAGTAGTTGCTTGCTCAACAGTCCACTGTATAAGAAATGTTATCACCTTACTACAGAATACTGAGTGAGGAAACCTACATGTTAGTTACATGTAGAAATTATTCTTCAGGAATTTCTATCCATGGACCCACAAAACAATTTTGAAMGCATTCTGTCATTCTTCCTATCTCTGGGAACCTGAGAGGATTTTTCTTTAAATTTGATAGTTTGCTTGGAGAAAATTCAGGCATACCTTTGCACATTTACTTTTAAAGCCAGAAGCCCAMGATTTTTTGGAAAGTCTTTTCCTAGATTCCCTTCACTGAAGAGCTCACCTGCATAATATCATATTTCCTTTCTAAACTCAGTTGATACAGATATGAACCTTACTTCCTTCAAATAGTAACCCAAACATAATTTTATTTTACCTAAGGAAGATTTTTACCAGGTCTTTTTACTCTCAACTATTACCTTCAAACATATGAGGAGATAKTTAAATTATTTTATCTTTTTCCCAGTCTTTAAATTATTGCTTCATTTTGATGTGGCTTTTTCATGAGATGGCTAACAATATGGACTTTCAATTTCTGTTTAAAGTTAACACAATGCCTTGTTTTACCAGTTTATATAGTATCTATTGTGAGTACAGTCCCAGAACCTTTTAACTTTTTCACCATGAAATGTTTCTTCCATTTAGTAAAGTCACAAATATACTGCAACAAAAGAATAAATTTATAGAATTGACTCACCACAAGTGTGATCATGAGCATCCTGTGTTGATAAGATTTTTAAAAGTGAACTGCATTTCCAAGTACAATCTCAGAACAAAATAAGCATTCAATTGCAATGAAAATATTCAAGTGCAGGTGATAGAAAGCAATTCTATGGTGAGTTGAGCATGGGACAGCWGAATATCACATGCTTTAGCTTCTGTCAGGTGTTTGGTTGATTGTCAAATCCAGTATKCCTTTTCTTGAATGCAATAACTGGAGCTACTATAAAACATTAGTGTTCTGGCCCATCTGTRTGTGAAAGTAATGATTGAGAGTACTAGCTCACTCCATCTTTTATTTCATAGCAAAAACTGCATGGCTCTGTGGGTGTTATGCTACATAGTGTGATTTGGACCAGTCAGAATTGCAAAATGTTTGATGATCATTAGAAAGGTGGTGCATTCCCTCCTTTCCTCCTTGGGATGCTCTGTGATCTCAGAAATACTCATTTGGCCTCAGCCTTGATCAACAACACCCAGACTAAGCTCCTCTAGAGTTTATCAGAAACACTGTCTGCTCCTAAGAACTTATGCTCTCTAATGAGCTCCTGGTTTTTTAATGAACAGCTTTGGAAACTTATTTTTCTTGTCTGAATAACAACCCAAGTACAATATTTACTACTGAACTTTAAAAGAAAATTACCAACCCAAACTGCATCCAGCATGAAAAATTATTTAGTAAAGCTAGCTTTAGTGACCTATTTAGCAAGTCTACAAACGTGTGTGATCCTGGATGGCAGTAGGATACAACCAGAGATGACCTTCTGAGTGGGACTTCTCTCAGAGCCAGCAAACTCTCAAGTTTGCTATACTTGGAGGRTCACTGCTGAATGCTAACAGAGAGCTGGRGGCTGGTACCCCCACTCCTAGAGRTTCAACCCTTCACCCATTGAGAAGATGCAAAGGCATCCAAAAGGACTACTTCACTGGATTTGTGGGAAGTTTTTCAGAGGTATAATTTTTCCATACTCATAGGTCTTTGYGCATGTGAGTGTGGATAAGCTATATCAAATCTGCTACAAATGCTGCTGTCTTAGATTCTTCTGTATGTTAGAATTGTAAGTTACACTTATCAGTGATTTATTGTTGCGATATAGTAACTTTAAGAATTTTTGTTCATTTTGTTTCATTAGGTTATTGATTAAGTACTGTTAAAACCTTTAGACCTAATTTGTTGATCAAAGCCACAGTGAGCCTTATGCCTCAACGGAGGTTCTTCCTTATTTTTTTATATCCTTACCCTTTTCCTGGTCACCTCTCACCCCAGCCTCCATGTAGATAATTTTGTGTTGATTTTRGATTGATTTCTTTATTATTTTAGGTTTGTATTTTTTTCTCTGTGTGCTTTAACTACCTCGTCAGTAGTACAATGAACCTTGCCAATAAATTTCGTTATACTTTAATTTTTGTATTAAACCTGCTTTTGCTGACACCTTTGCTGGGGATTCTTTAAGTGATGTAAACCAGTAATTTAGAGTATTTGTGTGGCTCTCCTTCCTATGCTATTTAAACAGCTGTTTCTGTAACCAGTGCACCATGCTTTCACAGGGACACAACTCTCATTCTACCACAATTATATTGTTTTTTATATTCAACCATCTGTGCACTTCTATTTTGCAGTACTGAGGTTCTGGCCACATTTAGAGCTGTAGAATCATAGGGTCACTGAGGTTGGGAAGGATCTTTAAGATCATCAAGTCCTATCTTTGACCAAACRCCATCATGCAAACTAAACCATAACACTGTGTGGCATGTCCAGTCTTTTCTTGAACACCTTCAGAGATGGTGACTTCACCACTTTCTTGGGCAGCTCATTCCAATGCCAGACCACCCTTTCAGTGAAGAAATTCTTCCTGATGTCCAGCCTGAACCTACTCTGGCACAGKTYRAGGCTATGTTCTTTTGTCCTGCCACTGCCTGGCTGGGAGAAGGGGCTGACCCCCACTCAGACACAGTTACCTTTCAGGTAACTGTAGAGGGTGAAAAGTTCTCACCTGAGCCTCCTTTACKCCAGGCTAAACAAACAGTGCCCCTCAGGCACTCCTCATAGAACTTACTCTATAGACCCTTCAYCAGCTTCACTCTCCAACATTAAGAAATTGGCATACCAGAAAAACCCCTTCACTATTAGTTGCAATTTGCCTAATCCTACTAGAATCCTATTTATTTTGGGGACCCCTGTAGATTTTTGATTTTCTCTAGCTTGTCCTCCTTTACTTCTATGGCTAAGGCTTGTGCACTTTGGCAAATTCATTTGTGCTTGAGTCATTTGCCAATAGAAATTGAAGAAATAGTCAGAAATKTCCTTGGTAAACAATTAGAATATATGCTCAAGGAAGAAGAGGTATATTTGTGTTAGCACCTTCAGCCAGGGAGAATAAAAAACCCCAAAAAAACCCCACAAAAAACAAATAAATAAGCAAACTAACAAAACCCCCACCATCATTCCTTGCATGAAGGAGTGAAAATCACTCAACTGTAAGATCTAAACCCATACTTAGAGCAAGCATTTTAACCACGGCAGTAGCACACACAGATGGGACTTGGTTCAATTTTCAGTAATCGCTGTGAAGTGCCTGTYTTTCCTTTTAGTTAAACTGTGAAATTGGTGACTAAAAAAGATTCGTAAACAGTGTTTGTTACAAATAGCCAAATCAGGTAGCAGGAAAGAGGTGAATCTGCACAGCTCCCTGCTCATGGGTCCCACCTCAGTGAGGGTGCRTATGTGTTGCCAACACCCAGGGTTTCACTGCTGGCAAACCACAGAGAGAAATGTGGGCAKGCAGACATGAGTGGACCAAAGCTCTCTTCCTGTTCCTTTTGCTGACTGATCAGGAAGAAGGCCTGTTAGTATAAAATAAATGCATGTATAAACATAAATACGACAGGACTCTCAAGGAACTGTACTTAAGACCACCTCCACAGTAGCTCTCCCTGGTATCATATGGRCACCTATATCTAAAATCTTCTTTAGCTGCAGTCCCACTCTGTTGCAGCAGCCCTCTTGATAAAGGGCAGAAATGAGCCAAGACACAGACTCCTTGTTTATCATAGCATGAAAGGGCCCTGGTTTATTCCTTTTTACAGCTCAGCCATCCTGACTCAAGCTATTCACTGACTCTGGCAGCAACAAACTCTTACTGTAGGTTTCCCCTGCAGCCTCTGACTGCTGATTATTTCCTACTAAACTATGACTGCATGGATTGGTTTGCAGCTTCTGAATGCAGACTTTTAGCCAGCTAGACTGTGACGGCAGATTCCAGCAACTGCAGATCCAGGCTGACCTCACAGCAGGGATTCTCTCCCCAGGATCCTTCTTCTTCATAGTCTTCTCATTCCCTCTTTATCAAGGTTCCTCCTCYTTCATAATTCCCCATGATGAGTTTCCCCCACTCACACCCCTTTATCACATTTATCTTTATGTGATAAATATATAAATGATAAAGGGCTGTAGCTGTTACTCATCAGGGGTGAGGCTGTATTGTGTAATTAACACAGCTGTTACTTACCAGGGCAAGGTCACCTGTGTCTCCTTCTCTTACATCACTCCATCTGCTGGATCAGCCCACCTTTACATGACACACAAAAAGTATGTCCCCACACATGCACTCACTGTGGGTCTATCTGGTGCTCCCCCTGTCCCACAGCCCTAGGCCCACAACCAGGYGGGTGCTCAGCCTTCCCACTCCTCAGGGAGCCTTTGTGTAGGGAAAACATTTAAAAGGGAGCTTAATGATGAGGCAGGAGATGCTGTGTTGTCTGCTGCAGACACTGCTGGCACATGGATTGACAGGCCCCTGCTTACACCCCAASAGCCCCTTTTATGCTCTTTTTCTCTGCTGCTCCACTTCTTGCTCTCCAAATGGTCTTGATGTCTCCCTTTCTTGCCTTCTGTTCCTTACCCTGAACACTCACAGTGACACAGGGTGCCCTCCTTTCTTACAAACACCACCAGTCTTATGTACACAGCAGCACCGTGACACCACTTGCTTTTTTCTGGCATCTCAGTGTTTGCCCCAGGACATTTCACACTCRTGTCTCTGCCTTTCATGCTCCTCTCCTTGACGCCTCTCTGTAAGCATCCTGCATGARCACTGAACACATGCTAAGTAACTGAAGTTAGTGACATTTCCTTTCTCAGAATTTTATACAGTGTGGTTTTGGAGCTGTTGTAGAATCTCAGTAGCAGGGACAAAAATTCCAAGTGACTGTGAGAGAGAAAATTCAACACTGCCCTTGTAGAGATGTAGGTGTGAGGGATTGGTATAGTTCTTTAGGAAACCACTAGGGCTTAGGGAATGTAAGATTCCGTGGAAAATTGCAACACTTATTTCATTGATGGCATCACTGTGCCCAATTATTCACTGGAGATCCCTTATTCTCTGCAGTAATACTTGTGTCTGGTTCAGATTATTTGAGCAACTGTTAGGATTAAAGAGCTAAGAGAGTAGTAAGCTTCCTTTCTCATGTTGATAGTACTTCTGCAGCAAGGGCTCTTAATTTCWAATTCTTAAGGGGAAGAGAACCATAAATTTTATCATGCCAATTACTCTTCTGTGTGGAAAACGAAGTTAAGTACTTAATCAGGAGTAGTTCTTCCTTTTCCTTTTTGTGAGTAGAGTTGTTAACAAATAAGCTAATATATTCAGAATTTCCGGGGGGCCCCGACAAATCCTTACTTGAAATTCCACATATGTGATCAACGGCTGATATTTGGGTGTTACTTTTATTTTCAATATCTTTACAATGGACTTTAAAAAGCCTTAATGTAAAACAGCAGGGTAAGAGCTCAGCAAATGCTGATGAACTGTCAAATGAAGCAAATTAATCAGAACATCAGTATCAACAATAACATGAAAACYGGGACAAGGTTTTTAACAAGTACCACTTGGACAGCCATCAGATCATTTTTCTTCATMGGCTCTGTACTTCAGTTTGAACATCTTAAATGCAACAGGAGGCTTGACAATTCTGTTAAAGAGGGAATGAAGCTGATGAATAGGATTCATCCTCTAAGTACTGCAATCAGACAAATTATTCTATGATGAGGAAATGTCTTTTAAGATTAAAGGAATGAGGGAAAGGAAGGATGTTAAGACTACAGATGTGATGGGTCTTTGTCTATCAGCTAGGAAATGCTGGTGTCATCTGACAAGAGTGCCTGGATTGTAAATAGCACCTTAACAAGCTATATGAGTGCTACAAGCATCATGTAAAGATCACATTATAGCAGTGATTGGTTGTGAATACTAAAGTAGGTTGAAATGTGCTGAGTATATCCAAAACAGCAGCATCTGCAGCAGAATGCAGTGCCTCTCACTGTTGAGTTTTCTCTATTGCAAATACTGGGTGAATAACTGYGGTGAAAATGTATCCCACATAAAAATTTATCACAGTTTCAACATGCTGTATTGGAGATATCAAATCAGATGACACCCCTGTGGGTGAACTTTTGGCATTGGTAAATTTTTGGAGTGAGAGGAGGGCTTGTTTTGGTGAGGTAACCTCAGGCACCCAGCTGTGCCCTGCCGAGTGCCATAATATTTTGTCACTTTCATATACGTTAGACAAATCATGTTTAAAAAAAGTATCAAGTTCTTAATTTGATGAAAATGTAAAAGCTTTGGGGGTAAGCTTAAAATATGTAGTCCTTCTCCCATAGTTCAGCCATTTCTGGTTACTATGAGTTTGCAAGAATTGGTGATGCAGTTTGTGATTCCAAGAAATGCAGTCAATTAACATGCATTCCTTTGCAAGATCTGCACTGCTCAAAGGCTCTGTGCTCTACTGCTGTGCTTCCAGCACATGGCAAATGTATTTCCCTGTATTCCAATGGTTTAAAGCCTCGGGTGTTGCAGTTGTTGGCAGTGATATGACAATCAACTAAGGGACAAATGTTTTCATTGCAAGGTCTTCAAAATTAAAGAAAACCACTAACAATTGGATTGTATATTCTGGGAAGACACAACAAAGGAAGTTAGAGGAGAGCATAGGGAAATTTATGTTCAATGATACAAAAAAAAAAACTGCCAAAACCATAATTGTGCTGTAGATGTAGAAGACTATCTTCGGAATTATGCGAGTACAAACTTATTTCATTACTTCACATACAAAAAGAAACTCAAATCTCAGAAAACAGCAAAACAAGAAAAGCAGATCAATAGCTGAAGCACAGTACAAGAGGAAACTGCCTAAAACTTGTAATYCAAAACTGAATGCATTTGGTCTTGYAATGCAACTGCTAAATAACATATGAACCTTCTMAGTAAATATAACAAATGTATATTAMAACATYCCTACTTCACAACTCTCATTTCTYAAATTCACTTAAATGAACCAATAAGTTAGGAGGAAGAAATTTTCTGGGAAAAACAATGTTGTAAGGATTTTGCCTTACACTTGTGTCTAACTCAGTATTTTCTATGTTTAGTGGAATTTTCTTTGCCTTTAATTTTTTTATTTTTTTATTGAAAAAAAGGAAGTATATTATACAGACTTCTTTTGAATAGAACTGAACAAATGATGAATTATAGCTCTCTATTAAAAGCACTGCAGATTAGTTTTCACAAGGATAGGTTCCAAGTTCAAAACAGCTATATCAGAAACCAGAGAAATGCTAGCAAGATGCAATGTCACCTTGGAAAGCAATTTTAAAAAGTTATTCTTTGGTACCCTTTTATCTCACAATAACCAATTAATAGATTCATAAATTATAACTATATATGATACATATACTTGATGGAGAAGCTGGGACACAGATTTGCTGAAAAGTGCATGGGGCTCCTAGCACATGTGAGACTGAGCATGAGTCATCAGTGAGCTTTGTCAGGGAAGGCAACCAACCTTATCTCAGGRTGCATTAAATGAAATGCAGCACTCCTCCTTCCTTCAGCATGTCTAGATACTGCCTACAGCATTGGGCACCCCAACACAGCAAGGACGCAAAGGCAAACGAGCTCAGTGGGAGCCCCATGGTGAACAGGACTAGAATTACTGCTGAGCATCACTTGCACAACTGCAAGGACTTTTCTTCATCTCTCCTCACCCTGTCAAGTGAGAGGGCTGGAGTTTTATACAAGGAGCTGGGAGGGGACACAGCTGGGACAGCTGACCCCAACTAACCTGAGAGGCATCCCACACCATACAGCAACATGTTCAGCAGRTAGAGCTGGGGGAAGAAGGAGGAAGTGGGGAATGTTCAGAGGGATGTTGTTTGTCCTCCCAACCTTCTGTTACATGTTATAGAGACCAGGTTTACTGGAGATGGCTGAGTACCTGCCTGACAATGACAAGTGGTGAATTAATTCCTTGGTTTTGCTTATGTGTATGGCTTTTGCTTCAGTTGTCAAACTGTTTTTATCTCAAACCAAGAGTTTTCTAGTTTTTTACCTTTTTTATTCTCTCCCCCCCTGGGAGAGGAAATGCGCAAGCAGCTGTGTTGAATTGCCCGATGAATGCAGGGTATGAGCTGCTGTGTAATGAATTCAGCATACCCTAATTTCCCTAATTAGTCTTCAGGAGCTCTTTCCACTAGCTTTTCTTCAATAATTCAGGTTGAAATTATCTATTTTTATTTCATATAAATTAATACTTATTAAAAAGTGCATGTGAGAAGTGACGAGTTATTTTTCCTACTCAGAACAGTGTCAGGTCTCAATCACATTCAAGACCTGAAACTTGCTAAGTTTTCTTATCCAGTCCTACAGTTAAGGGATTTTTTCTTCATAAAGTTGATTCCTTTTTCCTTGGAGCGTTATAGTTCCTTTACAGTTTAAACTTTTAATATCAGGCAGAAACACCAAAACRTACAGGTAACATTAGCCAGGAGAAAGACAAAGGGTAACCTGGTTCTCATCCAGAAGTACTTGTGCAGAAAAAAAAAAAAAAGACAATGGAAGATATTTCTTTTGTTAGTTAAACATATAATTAATGTACTAGGATTTACTGCTGGACAAAGTTTGACTACATTTAAAATGTATAGGCAAATTTTTTATGATGAGTAACCACCAGAATTGAATACAAAATATTATGGCAGTTTTACTGGATTTTTTTTTCCTTCAAATGAAGGATGTTTTTATTTTAATTTTTAAAATATAAAAGAAAAGTCCTAGTTTAAGTAGGATTTAATTATGGAAGTCTAATATTTTTATTATGGTGAATATCTTACAACAAGGGAAGATAATGGAACTAAATTTTGTTCTTCAGTTGTAGTAACTCCTTATAGCAAATGTATATGTCATTAATTATGTCCCAGAGGTCTGTGAACCACTGTCTTTTAAACACAAAATAAACTGCACTTTTACAAGTACTTGTCATAGTTGGTGAAAATGTGTCTTACCATGTACTCTTCTTCAAACTCCTTCAGGTAGGTTTGGCAAGACAGCTGCATTCTTTGCAGTATAGGGAAAAATCCCTGTCAAGTTAATAAAGTRATGTAGTTGCTTTCCCCACCATGTTATCTAATTTTAGATTTCAATATTGTACTTTTAAGGGGCATCAAGTAGTCCTTGACTCCTTATGCTGAATGAAGAGCTTCGCTAAAGTATGAGTTTCTCTSTCTCAGTTGCCATAAAAGATAAGTTGCATAAAGAAGGGCTACAAGTGTTTTGAACAGTTGTCAGTTCAGTCAAACTGGTCAGAGAAATCAATTTCCTGAACCACAAATTACTGCATGCCTTGAAAAAATTCTTATCCCCACAGCCTTTTCAGTTCTTCTCTGGGAGGAGATGCCAGTCCACACCCTCCTCATTTTCTGAGGCCAACACTGCAAATATATTCTGATCTTGTCAAAAACATAAGACATCTGGTTTAAACACTTTATGGCTTGTATTTTAATAAAAATTGTTTCATCTAGTAGCTTTTGTTATTTTTGTACCCAGGTCTGATAGAAACAGTCTGTTCTGGTTTTCTGGTTGGTTGGATGACTGGGGGTTTTTTTTTCTTTTTTTTTTTTTTGGATGACTGGGGGTTTTTTTTTCTTTTTTTTTTTCTTTTTATATAGAAAACACTGGAGAAATAGACCAAGTAGGTTGATAAGTGGGTGATTTGTTTTTAATAACATGTTTTTTATATTCCTCTCACTCAGTTATTCCTCTCACTCCCTCTTCTAATTTCCCTGCTTCTTTTTCTTTTTTTTTTCTGCCACTCCCTTCAAAGAAACAGACAATTCTTTGAACAACTGTAAAACAAAAAAGAGGTTTCAGCTGGATTTGAGTTTTGTCTTTATTTTAATTATATTAAACAATTCTGTTTGGAGAGAAAARCGTATATTGCAATTAAAAGAAAAATTTAAAAAAAATTTTTTGGTACTACAAAGTTGATCTTACAACCTGCTGCAAAATAGGGAAAGTCTTCAGACAAATACCAGGCAAGAGCCAGTGTATTTTAAATAGCCAATGCTGCATAGACAGTAGGTTGTCATTGCCACAGAAATAACTTCAGCGGTTTCAAAGCATGCAATCCAAATGATAAAAAGAAGTAAAACACAAAACAGCATAATATTGATCAATRAAAAATGTTAAAGAAAAAAAAATTTGCAGCCATGAAAAAGACTGGATAGAAAGCTAAAGATGAAAAATGAACAAAAAAAACCCCCAAAACTTTCAACTGAAGAAAAAGTAAGCAGGCAAGCACTGAACATAAAATGGATATAATACTACTGTTATTGCTGAAGATCCAACGTTAATTAAAGATGTGCATTTGGTGCAGAAATAAGAAGGTGAGGATGTTTGGATTCCATTCCTTCTCTGAGTGCCMCTTGCAAATCCCATAAAATATCATGATCAGTTCTGAAAAAGAGTAAAGAAACAGGAAAAGGGAGGTATATCCAAAAACTTAATTAAGAGATTTGCAGATGCATGGTGCACCTTGCTAATTTTCATGAGTGGTTCCATAAGCCAACTTTAGACCCATTTTTGATCAATGTTAAAAATTGCTAGTGTTTTTTCAGTTAAATCTCTATGTTAAACAAAAAGTGTTTTCCTGTGCAGAATGGGCACTTTGTTTTTAATGAAAAATGGTGCCTTTGTCTKGCAGCAAGTACTGCTATTATCTCCCCTTGTTTGTACCATTATCGGAGTGTAATTAAATATAAAGATATGAAAAATTAACAAGCTGCTTATGCATGGAAATTTCATTCAGTAAGGTGTTCTTAAAGCTTTGAAACAGTTTTATGAGAACCTGCAAKGTTTTCTTTCTCTCTGTTTGTTTGTTTGGTGTGTTTTGTGTGGTTAGTTGTTTGGTTTTGTCTTGATTGAATCGGATTTTACAAAAACCGTACAAAATGGGGCTTTTTCTGGGTAAACCCCTCTGGGTAAACCCTCCAGCATGTTGATGCCCACCACACAGCTTAATGTCRCTGGCAAATTTACAAAATTTGCTTTCAATCCCACTGTCCATGTTGTTAAATAAGATGTGCATGGAGGGTTTCACAGAYGTGTTGGACAGATTAGGATGCTGATATGTCTCAGTAGCCTAGGAGTACTCTTTAATCTTCATGGTTGGCTTCAAGATATCAAGAAACAAGAGTCCTTATCTTTAGGATAGGAGATATCCTTCTTCTCCTTGCAATGAGCTGGGGTCYTTTAGGCATATTTACTTAATTCTGCCTATGCTGTCTACAAAGTAAATAATATCTATAATGAGAAATTTAATAAAATTTTGTATTTTTAAGAAAGTTTATGCAATTTCCTGCTCTAAAGGCTAATTGAATACAATGGTTAAGGAATGAGATTTTTCCATCTGTCTGTTAAAACCGCACAGAAGTTAAATTTAACAATAGTAAATAGTAACAATAATGATGATTGCAATAATAGTAATCTTTTGCCCTAGGACGCCCACACATCTCACATCATATCAATGGTATGCCCTGTGAAGACAGAATCATCAGATTACTCTTCCATGACCATGATGCTGAGAAGTTATTTAAAATGGCCACTTTATTCYTATTCTCTGCTTATTCAGAGAATATCTTTCCTTATCTGGTCATAGCATATAGCTTTTAATAACTCACTGAGGTAGAAGCAAGAGGTATTGTTCATGGATACAACAGTGAARCTGGCTGAAAAGAGTGAATTCAAAAGCTTATTCACAGTCCAAGACAGCAAAATAATAAATTATATGACCAAGAAAAAATATGAGCACAGACACTTCACTAGTAGAAACTGTAAGCAGTTCTCTGCTTCTGTTTTTTTTTGGTTGGTTTTATTTTATTTTGTTTTTGTTTGGTTGGTCTTTTTAATACAGACAAGTGGATACATAAGTCAAAATATGCTAGGTTTGTGAGCCTTTTGCATCCTGACTATATTAGAGTTGTGAATCTATTTTATCTTCATATCTTTTCTGTTATTTTCCATTATTATGTTTCTAAAATTTTACAAAAGTGTGTATATGTGTTGTCTAAACTCTTTATTTCTTTCTGGAGCACACTTAAAATTTTAGTTTCCAAGGGTAAAGTGTTTTCCTTTACACAGTCAATTCCTYTTCTAGGATCTCCACTCTAGGAATTGCCTTTTTTTTTTTTTTTTTTTTAATTCTATGAAGACTAGCCAGAAGTAAGAATTTGAACCATTTTTAGCACTTTTAATTCAAGGTTTTCTCTCAAATGGGGTAATGGCCTCTTTCTTTAATTCCATCCTTCTTCTATTTCATGTAGACACATGAATCACTGCTGAACAAATKGGAAATAAACAAATAAAGACTACTGTTTATCAATTTAAAATACATGGTAAATTCATGTGTCAGGAATATTAAGAAATTCAGGCAGAGTTTGCTAGAAATTGGGTTGGGGAAGACATTCCCAGGCATTGTAAAGGACACACGCCCTCCTATTGAGACTCAGAACACAGAAACCTGGATAGCGCAGGAAGCGTGCACAGTAGGACTGTTGGGTTCAATTTTAGGTTTTCTCAGCAAGAAATATGTTGGGGACAAAAGTACTATTTTGAGAGGCAATGGCAGTCTCTAAAAGACTCTAATACAGTCTTAAATGTTGGAGTGGTAACATCTGCATGAAACTACCATGAAATAGACAGGGGGCAGACTCCAGCACTGAATTYCTTTGTGGCACTCATTTGTTTGTCACTCTTCTAAGTATATAAGTCTTACCCTCTATTTATATGAGAATGTAGTTTGTTATTACATGGGACTCTTAAAAAATATATATCCAATAGACCTATTAATTTCTGGTTTGCACAGAACTGTGGATATTTGTGTTCCTTGGGGGCTTCTAGGCTGCAGGTTTACCTTAAAACCAGATGGTACTGATGCTATAATGAGAAAAAGAACATTATCTTTAAAACCTTTCGGGGAAGCCAAATTAACATCAAATTTCTGCTTATGCAAGAGGAAACTATGCCCATCAGGATAGGCACATTTACCTTTTTGTCTTCTATGATTTGAGCGAGAAAGGAATTCAGTTTCCTGTGACTGAAGCATTAGTTCTCTATGCTACTTTTCATAAGCTAGTGTAAAAATGAGGGATGGGAATGGGATGGGTTAGCAATGTAAGGAGCAGGGTGAGACATAGCTGCTGTGCCCTGAGGTAAGTTAAGGAAATGAGAATCTGAGAATCTGGCAACAAGTCAAAGCAACAGGCCAGCTCAGTAAATAGCATTGCTCCCTGCTTAATAAAAACCAGTTTGGCAGTAGGGAATGGAGATCTCTGTGGAAGGGGGAGAAACAGCTAGTCAGCCTCAATGTTTCATTCCAGTGGAAGACACTGTACATTTCTATAGATGAGGTTATACTCTGAGAGTCAGATAGCCTTAACCTACCTGGAGTGTTCTTCTGCTGCTTTATTCAAAATATTCTTGGTAAGTAACCTTTCAAATAATAATTGAGAGGYATAAAAGTTTAGTTAACTTACCAGAATAAATTTTCTTTTAATTTTCTCAGTCCATGGGTAGGATCTCATGCCTTWAAGTTAAAATATATTGTATGTTTCTGCCACTTGTTTGCTGATATAAAGCTACACTTGCACCAATTGCAAGCTTGTCTTTTAAGACTTTCTTGAATCATCTAACATTCCCATTACTTTGGCTAGAGCTGGAGTTCAGGATGGGTGTCCCATAGTTACCTTTCATAATACTTCACATACAGAAGCACAGAATCTGGGCATGGCCTAGGCTGGAAGGCACCTCTGCAGTTTGTCTTGACCCATCACCTGCTGAGAGCAGGGTCTGCTTGGGAAGTTTGATCACGGCTATATCCACTCAGATGTTTATTAATTCCAAGGGTAAAGACCATAGTATCCTAGAGGACCTGTTCCAGTGAWTGACCACCCTCATAGTTAAAAAAAATAAACCAAACAAACCAAAACCAACCAACCAACCAATGCCCATCCACACAAGACCAAAACACAGCAAATTTGCAAAGTTTATTGGTTTTTTTTTAATTGAAAAAATTGTGACATTGAATTCCCAAAAAAACAATGGAGAAGTAGGAGGAGTTCTGTGGCAAAAATTGGAAGAGCATTAAAAATGCTGGTACAATCAGGAAGGAATAAATGGCTATTTTAGAACCTAAATAACATTTGTCTTGATTTTTCAGGCAATACAGAATGCTGGCTTGAAGACTCCTCTGATTTCCTTGACTGACTCAAGGTACTGGAAGCTAAGACAGAAAATCAAGAAATAGAAACAGTCAAAAAGACCTTGGAATAGAAATGGAAGCCAAAATAGAAAGATACATCTCAAATGTAGATGGTGAGTTTCTGAAATAATTTGTGCTTTTTATTCCAATGTCTGTTTCAGAAACATGGTAATATATACCTAGAACAATACACCCTCCTCTGTTGCAATTTTCTTTAATAAATAGATTCCTAAAGTTTATTTCCTGCCTGACTCATTCTGCTGTTACCAAAAACATCTTGGCAAACAAATTAAGAAAGGTCTGTAAATTTTGCAGGCATGTGTACAAAGTAATGAAAATGTCAATGTATTGCATTGGTCTTCACATAAGCTTTTCTCCATTTAAGAACCTTCATCAGTATACAATAGAGTTTCTCCTCTGTGGAGTCTGAGAATACAATAGAAAAAGAGTTATTTCTTTGATGCAGTTWAAATCAATTTTCTGAATGTCAATTAAAATTCAAAAATTGTTAAAAATGTCTTTTTGGTTTTTTTTCCTTTTTTTTTTATTCTGAGTGTGTTTTTATAGAAGATTTATGGAGGGGAATTCTATTCACGGTATAGATTTTATTCAAGTTCAGTCTCTGCTTTTATCATAATTCAGAATGGGGGCAATGTAAGAGTAGACTTATCACTAGCTATATCATTTGCTATAAGTGGAGAAAGCTGTGCAACTTCTCTGTATTCAGTTACATGCCCCCACCTGCAGACTTACGTAAATGTTAACCCAATTATATCTTTGACTAAATTAAAACTGACTGATGAGTTCAAAAATGGTACTARGTAGATGTGACTCTCACCTGATTTTTAAAATGTACTAGAGAAAGTTAGATGCTCCTTTCCATTTTTTACCTTAACACAATGCATAAATAAATTCCACAAAAGGAATATTAATTTCCTGCAGTTCATCYTAAGCAGAATGTTAGTTAGGGCTCCTTTGATTTTAGTACATAGAAATGAACTAAAATGTGCATGCTGGGAAAAAAAACTGCATCATCTTAAATAAATTAGGCTGGCTCTTTGCCTGTACCTTCAAATTACTCTTGATTTTATATCTAATTGCACTGGATAGGATTTCCCAAAGCTTGTAAAGAAGAATAACATTTTGGGCAAGATGAATTAGAGCTGAAGTGTTAAAAAAGCAAYAGATCCTGATAAATTTGCAAGATTTAAAAAGTTGGGCCATTATTTGAGGTGAATAATGGAATAGTGACTGCACTTGTTAAGTTGCACATACAGTATTCATTTGAAACACTACAGTTCATTTCAGTGGAGCTTATTTTGTTGAAAAATGGTATCTGAGGATCTGGTCCCTCACATTTAAAGTTAATACGGGCAAAATTTTTATGTTTTATATTTAATTGTTGTACTCCTTATATTTTACTTGGCACTTGGTGCTTGTGATGAAGTTCCAAAAATAACCCATGGTTCAAGAGTGGAAATAAAAAGAACAAAATGTTGGAGRGAAAGTCAGAGAAGAATAATAGCATAGTCTTGCAAATGTTATGACAAATTATGGGAAAAGTCCTTGAACAGTTATAAACATATTAAAAAACAAACAAATAAAATAAAACCAACAAAACCAGCAAAAAAACCTGAACCAAGCAAACAAAAAAAACCAAAAACACACATGAAAAAAATACCCCAAAATTTTTTTACAAACACAGGCAATTTGCAAAGTACACATTAAATATGCCCAAGTTAGTTTACTCTGCTTTGGAAATTTTCCTAATTTTTTTAAAGTTATTCCCCAAGAAGTTTTACAATCTCAGGATTTATAAACAGTAGTCAGGAACAATACAGCATTGTCTGAATTCAGGCTRTTCCATCCTTCTCTCAGTAGGGACTACAAGCAAGCATAAAGCAACATGATTAAGAATTCATTTGTTTTATGGTTCAAGGGGAGCTGAAATGATTAAGCTCCTTTATCATGTTTCTGTTCCTATGTATATTTTAAGAATACTTCTGCTAAGGAAAAGCAGCAACAAAACAAAAGGGAAGCAAGCTCCTTTAAAGTGTGGCAAATATTTACTTACCTAGTGTATGCATGTTCCCATTTGATAAATACTGCTTAAACCAAGAGAAATCGCAGGCTGAGGAAATGTCTCTGTTCAGCACGGCAGAGACTGCAAAGGCAGTTTTCACGTCCTTATCTGCAAAGGGAAAGAGATTATTGCCTTAACCTTTGTTATCAGTATGAGACCTACTTTAATGCTCGTAAGGCTCAGAAGGACTTATGAAGTGGTGAAAGGCTGAGCTAGATGGGCTGTGTCTCACTGCCAGCGTCCTGCTCTCCAACAGGGGAGCCTGTGCTGGGGCAGCAGGAGCCCGAACACAGTGGCACACTGCTGCCCTCAGTGCACACTCAAAAGATGCTTTCTTGCCTATGGCAATACACATTCAGAAGGCATGSCTAACACCGACATGTAAAACTCACAAACAGATAAAATTACCAGCCATTGGTCACTTCTTTTTCATCCAAACATTGTCATACTGAAAAAAAAAAGAAAAGAGAAACATAGGTTGCCCTGTTCTGACTCCTGAAGCTTGGCTGTATGATTTACCCACCTAAAGGGTTCACCAACAATCAGTCTGGCTTTGCAGAATGGCGTGGACTATTTAGGCTTGGCTTGAAGCATATTATTTTATTTTACTCAAAATAAACCACCACATAAGAGCATAGGAAAATAAAAAGTAAAGAGAGTTCATCCCAATTTTCCACTTCAGTTAGTAAAGATTACACAATTTCTTTTCTGTCCTTATGCCCATGCTTATGAAATTTCACTCAGAATTTCTTTGCATGTTCCCAAAAGGTTTATAGACACTAACTTGCCATTTTGCAGATTTTTACTTTTGTGCTTTCTTTAGCATACCTATATTTTTGGGAGTTACAGAATTTCTGCAATATAGTTAGGCTCCAGCCTTGCACTATTGCACATGTAAGGTTAACAAAGTTGGAGACCTATTTAATGCTCAAATAGTTTGGGATTAACTGTCCAATTTTAAACAATTATTAGAAGGTTATTTATAAGTACCAAATTCCAAAGTCTAGGAAGAAAGCAGAAACAACGAGAAAATTGGGTGTTTTATAAAAGTGATCATTCATAAAATGCAGTTTCTCATTTATTTTTTTCTACTGCTTTCTCTGCCAAATACTTCCATTTAAATACATTCATTTTAACCTATTAACTGAATGCTACTGCTATGAGATCAGTAAATATATATTCACTAGGCCTTTAAGAACACAATACATAATACTTTTCCCTTTTTCAAGGCTTTCCTCATGCTGAAAATATAAATTAGCTCTTAGAAGTTTTCATGATTGCAGAGATAAAAGCCAGCCCATAAAAAGAGTTCAAAAATTAGGAACAGAAATTAGAAATTGCAATGAGAAAAGGAGAAAATCATCTCAGACCTGTGAACCTTTTGTCTCTTCCAATATATCTTTTGTTCTAGCCTAATTCACATAAAATATGTATAACACTTTCATAGACCTTATCTTTGTATCTAATTACAGATAGAAAATTTAAAGGTGTGAGTGAGCATTCCTTATTTTTTGTATCTTTGAATATGAGTCCTTTCTTTGTGTTTTCTTTCTCTGATGTGAGGGAGTGGGCAGATGTGATAGACATGCTCCCTGAAATGTAATATCCTCATGCACTTTGTTGAATTCACCACTCATAAAATACAGAATGAAGAGGCCTTACCCAAGTGCAAACCTTCAAAAAACTCAGAAAGTTGGTTTTGGTACCATTTGTCTAACTCTGTTAAGATAGGTAGTGAATATAAGTAGTATATTTCTACAGTCATCTGGGAAACATCTGGGGTGAGGATACAAAACCTGGCACCATCAGCTACCATCTACATCACCATGCACTAACCCATCTGCTCACACAAAAGTGCCTCACATTTCATCCTTCTTAGTTGTTTACTTAGTCTTTCCAGTTTCTTGTTTATATTTTGTGTTATTTCAAGAGGCATAAAATAAAAAAAATTAAAACATATATTGTGAGTGGGCAATGAAAGAAGAAAATGAATTGAAGACATTTTTTATGTGCAGATGTGCCTTTGAAAACATTGGAAAGAGGCTGGGAACATATAAAACCCTGAGGTGTTAGAGACTCATAACCATGACCCAAGGTACACTGTGGGAGATAGTGGGAGATATTGACAAACCATTTTAAATGGAGCACTGAGAATTAAGAAATTCTTAAGAAGAAACGCTTTTTACTTTTTTGTCAAAAGGTAGAAAAAGTTACACTTGGCATGTGGCCTAGACTTGGTAACATACTTGTCACCTCTGCTTATGTCCAACTCAAGCCAAAAACTCAGTGATATCTAGATTCCTTTTTTCTTTAAGGGAAAGTTAGTTTATAGGGATTTTTACTAAAAACATCCTAAATCTTCAAACTAGCAGCGTTCAGATTTGTAACTACTTGATACATTTTTCCCTAAGGCACCCATATCTACTTCTCTCAGTACCCCAGAATAGACCCTTATTATGCTTCCCTGCAGATATATGCATCATCAATTCTCTTGGCTCCTTTTTCAACAAACTTGGGATATTTAAAAAAGATACA
>CADDXX010000042.1:66836-96606 GCA_902810485.1 Alauda arvensis
GATACAGAAACTATTAAAAAGAAATGAAGAAAGATATAGGAACATGAATCATTTATAATAGTCAATAAGAACCTATTTTTATTTACTATTAACTGTATTTGTCTCAAAAAGAATTTTTTTCTGAATACTGACTTATAGTTATCATTATCTCTTCTTTACATATGGGAACATTTATACTTKAATATGTTTTAGTCAAATTATATTCATAAATTTTCTAAAGGGCTAAATTTTATAATAGTGAGACAGAGTAGGCTTGTTGTGATACATTCTAGATTCCTTTTATACTCCCACCAATATACATCAATAAATAATCAAAAATCTCTTGAACTATGCAAAAAWTCTTATTAAGATTTGTATATTGAACAGGAAAAGTATTGAAACCTAATGTGCCTGAAAATCTTAATGACTAATTCATGAATCAGCTTGCACAAAATCACATTTCTCTTGGGTTTTGGTTATTTGTTTGTAAATTCCACCTTTTTTCAAAGATTCCATGTTCCAATATGCACATCAGAAAAATATAAATCATGGATGAACATTTTGCTCTTGTACTACAAACAGCTCTGGATAAAAATTATCTAGGTATGTACTGCTTTTTTTTTTTTCTCACTTTTTATTACCTTTTAGCTRAATTGCTAGGTGTATCAATGTTTAGGCACCACCAAGAGATCTCCCTTTTTGCAGAGTTCAATAAAAAAAAATGGTCATCTGTTAAAGCAAATGAGGAAAAATGAGCGGGATTATTCTACCTAGAAAAATATTTTTTTTTTTAAATATTGATGTTTGCAAGTTATAAGCCATGTCTACATCCCTTATTTACTACATGAAGAGAGTCTAGAGCTAGAGGTAGAATGGGGTTTGTGTTCCGTGTTAGTGCACCCAAGCTGTGCATCATTGCCCTGTGTGATAACTGTGCACATGTGCCCTGTGACTTTATGACAAAATTACTGCTTTTGCATGCACTTTTCTGGAATTTCTGAAGTAATGTGAAGCTTAGATGAAGATCACTGCTAGCATATTGCATTTGACACAAAAGGAGAGTCTACTGCACGCTCTGGAATGTAGGATGCTTGTGGCTATTTGAAGGTACAGGCCTGCTGAGAGACAGAGAGKTGATTAGATGAGATAACAGTACCTGCTGCAGTCTCTTAAGTGGTCATTTATCCGTGGCTATAGGCTGCCTTTGGGCATCACCCAGCCAGGTGCTACCTGACTGCATTGGCACATCTCAGACTGGTCTGGAATAAACTAGATAAGTAATATTTTCCTTTTTGTAGCATTTTTTGACAGAAGATGATGAAAACCATGSTAGTGCTGACTGAATAGAGGCTTTGTGATTAATGAATACATGTGACTCGTTCTGAAAAATTAATTTAAAAAACAGTGAAGAGTTGAAATAATAATCCCTTCAGTAAGGATACTGTAGRAGCCAGGAGAAATGATAATTGGCTCAAAACAACTAATATATGGGGGTGGGGGGRGGTAGCAAGGCAAGTTCTGCATAGGTGGGCCAGAGCAYTGYTTCACAMCCCACCCACTGGAGCCTCTGGTCCAGCCCCAAAATTACCCCAAGCCAGAGGCACAACTAAAATCCCAGCTGAGGGGAGATCAGAGCAAAGGCCAGGATATTGGTCTCACCTGCCCCAGACCCCACMGCAGCTGAGACCACACTGGCTGTAACTCTCCTCTCCCTATTTCTTTTCCTCAAAAGCTGAGTAACTTAAAGTTGGATTGGTTAGACTTCACAGTGCCTTGTGAAGTACCTTACTGTGACTGGATGATGCTTTAAAATTTGCCAAGWASCTTATTCTCTATAGTTTGCAAGTACAATTTTCTATTAAACCTCCTGACAAGTGTGTTGTTTTCTCCCTTCACTGCCAAGGGAAATGCAGTACCTAAGACTCTTTAAAACACATGTCAAGTGACCTCATGGTGTAACAGATACTAAATGTATTTTTAAGTGCTTTGTAAAAGCTATCACTCAAACACCAGACACTGAATATAATTGCCAGGCTGTCAGGTGCAGATATGACATGTCTGTAAGTTGCAGGAGTGCCCTGTTCACCTGGGTCCACCTTTTTGCAGTTTGAACTAATGAGTCTGGGATTTGATTTGGGCATGCATTTGTGAGTTTTACAACAGGACTAACTACCTACCCAATTTTCCTGTCAAATCAAGCAAATTTCAGGTCATATGTCAATGCACGAGGTGGTTGCACCAAAAAAATCATGTGTGGGACCATGGGAATGCACCATCCCCAGAGCTGCACTGAGTTGTGTTTCCAGGAGAACCTGGGAACAGAAGGACGATGGTACAGCAAGGATACAAGGATTCCAGCCAATCTAACACTGTAGGCCTAGTCTGATGACAATATTTGCAGTATTTCCCAGTTMAATCACACCAAGCCACTTAGGATCATTTAGACTGGAAAAGACCTTAAAATCATCGAGTCCAACCACTAAMCCWGCACTGCCAAGTCCAGTACTAACCATGTCCCAAGTGTCACTTCTACATGTCTTTTAAACAGCTTCAGGGATGGTGACTCAACTATTGCCCTGGGCAACCTGTTCCTATGTTTGACAAGCCTCTCAGTGAAGGCATTTTTCCTAGTATTCARTCTGATCTCCCATGCTCCTCCTGGGTGCTTTGAGTGAAAGCCAGTGGTAGATTTATGACTCTTGGGACTGAGTCTGATACTAGTAAACAATCTAACCCTATTGGCATTTAACAATCTTGTGGGTTTTTTCCCTTCATTGCATTCTGTCAATGCATTAATATCTAATGCTAAACTGTATTGTCAAGAAAAGCTGATTTCAATAATTAACCTATGGTTTACTTTGCGCAGAGGGTTTTTTCTGAAAGTATTCCTGCTCCCAGGAACACTATCACAGTCAAGGATAGGAGCCATCTTTTACTCAATAACTCTTGTTCTTTTGTGCCAAAGTGCAAGATTGTGTTTCAAATAATTTAGTTTTGTACAGCTTTGTACTCAAGCATTCATGAGGCAGAAATCTGTTTATGTGAGAACTTCAGCTGATGTACACTGAATTTGGAGGCTTGGCTAATGCTGACTTGATTWGCATGCAAATAGCTTTTGATGTCTCTGCTCAAATTAACATTCCTATCACCTTATCCCTCAAGATAACTGTTTCTCCTGGCTAAACATCAAAACTGGATTTCCCAAGATSTTAAATTTAAAAAGACAGAGCCCGTATTTACCAATAATTTCTTCATTTCTAAAGTGAATTCCCAGTAGATAAAGCTCCATCTGGCACAGTTATTAACTACATTTTGYCTGCTCTATAATCACAGTGCAATTCCACTGCTCCACAGAAAGGATTGCATTTCTTTATTGATGCATGTCCACCATAAAGGAATGGGTGATGCCAGTAATACTCGTTTTTTTCTCCTTTTTCTTCTGTAATTTTCTTTCCAGTAATACTCAAACGTGAGAAAAGCAAAAATATTGCCAAGTTCAAATTTTCTGGAAGAGAGACATTTTAAATTTAATTTCACTTTTAGCCCTTTTTTTTTCTCTCTCTCTTGAAAAAGAATGAACCTGAAAACAAAATGCCTGCCATACCCTTCAMAGCTCAGGCTTTTTGCAGCCACTTCAGCTTATTTCTCCCTCTCACCTGCCTCCAGTGTAGCAGCCACTGTTCTTTCCAGACAGCTTACAAGCATATTTTATTTCCATGGTAYCATCTCCCCCCTGATGCTGCAGCTCCTCCTGCTGACCACAGCCTYWCTTCTCTCCAAGCATTGCAGAATTRCTSTGTCAGACACAAAGGCACTAAGCTGGCCCTTAGAATTCAAACCTGATGAATGGTACCTTTAGCAATTGACCATTACAGCCAATATTGTTACTTTTATCACAAGAAATAGAATGCATCAATCTGTATTTGTTATCACTAGAGGAGAGAAATAGGAATAGCTATAATCATTTTTATAGGTTTTTTCAGTGTATTGGTAAGATAGGCATATGTTCTATGACTCCTGATAGCACCTTTTTAATAACCTAGGTCACATTACTAATTTCTCTGGTTTTTGCACTTTTTCTGTATGCACTTTCCCCAGAAAGAAATATGCAAAAACCCCTTAAAAGTAGTCCTTTTGATCCATATCTTTTTAATGGGGTAATATTTCATTTGGAAACATTTAGCTCGGTCTTCCCAAGGCTTTCAGCTCATGTTCATCAGATCAATAGGAGTGGTAGGGATCATAAACTATGTATAAAGCACGTTCTTACACCACCACGTTTGAAGCATTGCGTCAATGTACTGAAGCTAATAAACTACCTGTTCCAGTTTCAGTAATTTGAGTGACTACATATTTGTTATTTGAGTGTTTAGCGAGCTTTTAGTGCAAAGTTATTACCCTGGTTTTGGCTGAAATAAAGTTAATTTTCTTCTTAGCAGCTGGWAAAGTGCTGTTTTTAAGATTTAGTATAAGAATAATATTGGTAACACACTGAYGTTTTAGTTTTTGCTGAGCAATGCCTACTGGCTCTGCCAGTGCAGATCTGCACAAGAAGCTGAGAGGGAGCATTGCCATGACAGCTGACTTGAACTGGCCAAAGGGATATCCATACTGTAAAACTTCATGCTCAGCTGGGAGATGGGGCAGAGAGGGCCAATAACTGCTACAGGATGGGCTGGGCATTGGCCAGTGGGTAGTGAGCAATTGTATTGTGCACCACTTGTCTGTCTTGATTTCCATTTCTCTCTCTCTTGTTCACTGAAATTATTATTCTTAGTAGTAGTAGCATTTATTATTTCTAGTTTAATTTAGTTCAATTATTCAGCCATTCTTATCCCAACCAATGGGAGTCATCTTTTTATGATTCTCCTCTCCCTCCCATCAGGGAGTGGGAGGAGTGRGTGAGCAGRTGCATGACACYTAGWTGCTRACTAGGGTTCAGCTACAACAGCTATCAAAGATTTGTCTAAACTATCCTTCAACATAATAATCTTAGAGCTGTAARTGTATYAGTGGTCTAGGCATGAATGAAAAGATATGAAGCTAGATATGCATTGCAAGCTGATTACCCATAAATGCATGTTTTACCCTAGCAAAGTAAAATAACATTCATCACGAAAAGAATATTGGGGTTTGGGGTAAAAAATTGCWCTCTACCAGCTTTTGATTCCATTTAAAAGGTAAGTACAGCTTGCAAAGAGAAAAATTTTCTAATATGTTACAAATTTTCAGTCACTGTATTAACTGGGTGCCATCCAAATAGCGATAGACTGACAACACTTTATAAAATGAAGCTTTATTGATGTAGTAGGGACAATGAGCAACAACTCACCCACATCATGATACACTCATAATTAAGAATATGGGATGGGCTTACTTTCTTTCCATTTTTTTGATTACTAGGGTACTTTTTTTGAAATTTACTTTAGGTTGTACAAATGATGGTGGTACTTAAATCTGTTAAAACTATTCTATACATGCTTCAAGTTCAAGAAGTTTGAATATCCTTACTACTTACTAAAGAAGAATACATGGTGGATTTCTTTCTTTGGGTACAGAACAGTATCTTGAATTTTGGTCTATTAGATGACCTGAATTCACCATTTGACAAAGACATCCATAAAAAGTCCTTAATATGCATTGATTCACAACAGAATCCCTGGGCAAAATAGAAATACAAGATTTTACAGACTGTGYTGGGCTTTGCTGGRTTAAAGGTAGTTTTCTTTACAGTGACTGCTATGAGGTTGTGRTTTGGKGTTTTGGKTTGATAATAGARWTGTTTTTTGTTATTGCTGAGCAGTGCCYGCACAGAGCTGAGGCCTTTTCTTMTTTTTGTATTGCARTGCTGGCAAGGAGATGGGGGATGCATGGGAAGTTGGRAGGAGGCACAGATAGGGCAGCTGGGCCAAAATTACCAAAGGAATATCCCATACCATATAAAATAATGCACAGTCTATAAACCTAGGAGGAGAAGGAAAACAGAGGGTGACATTTGGAGTGATGGTGTGTGTCTTCCCAAGTCACATTATGCCTGATGGGGCTGGCTCTCCTGGGGATGGCTGACCTCCTGCCTGCCCACATGAAGCAGTGAATTAATTCCTTGTTTTGCTTAGTTTGCATGAGCGGCTTTTGCTTTCCCTATTAACCTGTCTTTATCTCAACCCACAAGTCTTCTATCTTTTACCCTTCTGATTCTGTCCTGGTGGGGAAGTGAGCAAGCAGCTGTGTGGGGCTTGGTTGATGACTGGGGTAAAACTACAACACAGACAAGCATAAATGTATCCATGTTTGTTGTAACTTGTATAATTCMCACAAGACTGACTCCTTTTAGATTTAATTTGTACTGACTGTGGATATAAGTGTGTACATTTCAGTATTGTGCTCATAAGAGGAATGTAGGCTCACCCATGGAAGAAGTCATTAGAAATTTCAAGTTTAAAATCCAAAATTCAAATTTCAATCTACACAAAATCATTCATGGATGCATTCCATCTAAATTAGGTGCTTCTAGCAGTGAAAACTAGCATCTTGTTTGCCACCCTTGCCACACTAATTCGTATGTTTAAAGGACTCTTTTAAATTTTTTTWATTTAATTTTTTTAAGAACTGGATGAATGCCAAAATATTCTCTTTGTGGGCAAGTAAAGACTCTTAGTTCAGTATTTGAATGATAATCAAACCATTTAGAGTGTCTCTGAGAAAACCCCTTCTCCCTAGTGACCTCTTTTACTGAAATTTTAAATCACATACCCCAACTGAAAATGTAAAATGAAGATTTAAATGTAAAATCAAAATTTTAAAAGTGTCTTATTTTTCCCTTTTGCTTATCTTTTCCCTCACTTCTGTTGTGTTTGATTTGGTTTTGTTTTGTTTTGTTTTTTTTACTTTTCATTTTTGGGGGATAGGTGTTTGGGTTTTTTTTCTCTCTTGAAAAATTTGTGTGTGTTGCTTGAGAGAACCTGATATATCATAGAAGCTTTTCCATCTGGAAAGGTTTTGCTGTTCCAAATCTCCAGACTCCCACTGGTCTTAACTTTTCAGTATATTAAAGCCATAAAGCCATTTTAACAGGCACAGTAGGATTAGTTCCGTAAAGGGGGGATTGTCTGATAATGGAGAGCTGCTGTAGCAATTTATTTGCCTCCCCATATCTTTTTGGCATTGAAAAGGTACACATGGAATAGGTTCTAATCCTAGCTTCCCTATTTTTCACTAGTTTTTGGCTGCTAAAATTCATTTGTTGGATTCACTGGCTGAGGGCAAAAAMTGTAAATGCACAAGAGCCATTCCAGCTTATTAYAAAATCATAGAATATGCTGAGTTGGAAGAGACTCATCAGGRTCATCARCTCCAGCTCCTGGCCCTGCAAAGGATACCCCAAGAATCAAACCAAGTGCCTGACAGGCTTGATGCTGCAAGTACTTCCCTGAGGACCTCCAGTGCTTAACCAYCCTCTGGGAGAARAACCTGTTCTTAATATCCAGCCTCCCCTAAGTCAGCTTCATGCTATAAACACTAGTATTTCTGAAATCATAAAATTCAAAAAAGTGGTACCACTTTCCTTTTTCTTTACTCCCTAATTTATTGCAACCCTTCTTTGGATGTACCCTGCAATTAGGTAAAATTCAGAAAGCAAAAATGGAATGGGGTAAGAGATATGCCCTTWCGGTGGCCTGAATTTTTTCAAAGCATGGGCAAAAAAGAAAGGTGAAAGTTTTGGAGTTCCTGAGCTCTCGCTGGTACTGTGACCTAAACCAACAATTCTCTGATCTATAATTCCACTACTAAATATATTCATATTAATGAATATGAATTCATTAATTCATTAATTTGATGAAACTGAAACTAAGTCATTACAAGAATAGCCAAGAATTCTTTTCTTGTCATTTGTAAATCCATATCTATTTCTCTCTCCTGTAAGGAGATAGGTGTGTAATCTTCCTTATGAAAATTATTTGGGAGGAAATAATCTGCAAAATAATTATTTAGATAAGAGAATATTATCTATCATACATTTAAAACAATAAGCTTTTTAATGGCATCTTTAAATGAAAATCTGTTAGAGAGCAACTTACTGAGCATTGAAAGTCAAAATGAGCTTTCACTACACTGCCATTAGCCTGGAATTTATTGTTACTTCTTGAAAGATTCTTGGAATTTGCATGTGTTCATTTATCATAACACGAAATGTCACTGTCAATAAAAGCTAAGAAAAAAAAAAAAGGTAAAATGTCCTAGAAATTATGTGTGTCTGTATCTATGTATGTATCTGTCTATCTGTCTATCTCAGACATGACTAATTATACAGACATGGAATCAGATGTGCTACCATGTCTTACCAACTTCAGTGTTTTCCAAGGTATTCCACCCAATTTTGCAAATTCCCTCTTGTAATAATGTCTGTCCTGTACTGCTAAAGCACAGCAGATAAGCCTTTTGGTTTRCCAGTGTTTCAAGCAGGTTTATGTACCTGTAAATACAGACGGTAAAAGAAAGAGCACTAAAAGCCCCAGTTCTGGAATTACAGATCTGATAGTGGACTCTCAGGCCTTGTCTGAGCCCTTTATCTCTAAAAACCTAGAAGGCAACAAAATTCCTGCAGAAGTGGAACTCGTCCATGCAGAACCAACCATAGGATAAAGGCTATATACATGTTTTCAAAAAAATWTGCCTAGGAATCTGCTCACTGAGTTGCTCAGTCAAAAAAAGCAGCTCCTTGTCAATTTTCTTTTGTATTACATTCTTCCAGTAACAGAAGCTATTGATCTGAAAGACAGGGATATTGGTTGATTCCTGGGAAGAAAAGAGAAGCTTGATTTGCTTCATTTTTGTTTTTGTCTGAGAGATAACCACATACTAAAACACAGGGTCTGCATTTGATAGACTTGAAAACACCCCCTTCAAACTGTTTAGAAAAACAGGCATTAGTTAAGACCTACCTAAGGTTTCCTTCAGTGTGTTTAATTTTATTATAGCTGATACTAATGAGCACAMAGTATGTAGTTCTGCTGCAAAAAACTCAGCTTAATATTTTCCTGAGATATAGAAATTATTTATGCATTACAATTTKCTTCACAAATTCCAGAAATATACCTAAGCTTATCCTGCAGTCCAAGGATCAAATTGACAAATATATAAGTTTAATAAAYGTGGGTACTTTTTTCAGGAAATTGCTGTTAATAGAACATCTTGGYATTTATTTTCAGTGTCTCTGCTCTAGTTCAATCCAAACCATGTCAGGGGTACTTGCCCTCTAAAAAAACTGCAAGTCATTTTCAATTTATTTGGCTCCTTTGAAAGAAGTCTCATCTCAGGAGACCAGGGGTGGAATAAGCAATGAAGATTGAACTGAACATTCACCAAAAGAAACAATTCTTCCATATTCGACTTGAACACCAATTACTTTCCCACACATTCATTATTCTGGAGTCAATTGCATTTTGGAGCCTAACTTCTTTTTCAGGTTAGAAATTGAACTATGGTCCACTGAAGTAGTTTGTCATAGCCTTGGCATAAGACCTTTTTCAGAGTCTCATAAACCCATGTAGGTGAATCATTCTGGCTAGAGCATGGATTTTCAGACTGCTGACAGACATTTGATTTAATCCTTTATTGTAAACAGCTCCCAGTCTCCAAACAGTATTGACTGATATCAAGTTGCAGAGTTTGAGCCACCCAGACCAGAACCAGAGAGCAGTGCAGTGATAGCAACCATGACATGACTGAAAGCAGAAAAGGGGTGAGTGAGTAAGAACATAATGATGGGGGTTTTTTTATCACGATAGGCGTTTCTTGGGTGAACAGCCTTTAAATGTCATGTTGTTAAAACCGTTTTGCTGGAACATATCTGGCCAAACACACYGTTTCTTTAGAAAAATGGTGCTGATTTAGCAGGTTTGATAAAACAAGTCATTGAGGTCAAGAAATATTTTGGTTAAGTACAGAGAAAGAGTAAATAAATTTAAAAAAACAGCAAAAAAAAAACAAACAAAACCAAAGAAAACCAAATTAATAAAAAAAGCCTAAAAAGAAACAAATCCAAGAAAATATGAAAATGGTGAGATTTTATCCCAGATAAAAGAAAATTATTAATTCATTAAAAATTTCTATTGCCTAAATTTTTATTTTACTTAATTTTTCAAACTGAATTTTTCAAACTGAGTAGCACCATACTAATGAATTTTAAAAGTGCAGGTGCTTCGACCTCTGTCTGTGGCAAAGAAAATGCTTCTAGGGTATTACCATGGACATGCAGTGAGTCAAGTCTTGAGGCAGCTGTCAGAGAGTTGTTTGGAAAGCAGTCTAGGTAGACTGGGTGAATCCTGTGTTAGGCTGCAATGACCATGGCAGGGTTTGCTGACAATCAGTGTGGATTCGTTAGAGTTTCCTTAGAAAAAGAAATACCCTTCTTTTGTTGCAGACAATGCAAAAACCATGTTTGGTGGAGTTTTTTTAACTAAACTGGCAAGTATAAGAAAGCATACAGTTGAACTGCCTCTACCTGAAAGCTGGTTTTGCATGTTTGAATATCCACCTGTCTTTTTCTTGGACCATGACAAAGACACAYTGTGATGCCCAYAGCTTKCCTTTCTGATGATTACATATTCACYTTCCACAAATACAAATTGCTTACTYGGCTTTTTTTGATGAAAATTCCAYTGGGTTGACTCACTGCTACAAGATTATTTTCTTAGAAAAACCCTGTTAGTTTTTGCCCTCTCAGCAATGTTAGAATAGTTGATGCTATATCAAATTCACAGTGCTTAGAGGGAATTAAATATTTTGAGAGTTAAGAGAACGCTGTTCAGGCCAGCACAATGATTAACAACCCTCTCAATCTGATCTGTCTTCTGTGGTGCTTTTTCTCAAGGTTACTTTGATACCAAGGATAGTCCTCTGACAAGGAAGAGTTTAAATTCACTGCTGTGAATGYCTGAGCTTCTCATGTACCCAGCTTCTCACAGTGTCAGCTTTGGASACCAACAGATTTTAGACATGCTTCTTTCCAGTAGGGAAGATACGGAAAAAAACAGGTGGAAATAAAGTAGGTAGTACCCATTTTTTCACAATACTGAAGTGTTCTGAAGTAATACACTTCAGGAAAACTGATACATTCATGTCATCCGAATTTAAATGGACAATTATGTACATAAAGATGAAAGAAATGGCACAAACAGATTTAAATATACCAAATATTTGATATCTCATACRTGTTGTGAGGTAAAATTTGAAAATAAAAGCTGACAGATTATAAACAACCACTATRAAAAAGCAGATTGGGAGAAGAAAAAAGCTGACACTGGACAATTTTCCCAAAACATGTTTCACGTAACAGCATTTTCTTTACATAATTTTGATCACAAAATGAATGTTGAATAAAGTAAAAAAAAAGACTATGTTTATGTCCTCCTGTTGTCTGATACAAACAGTTTTTACTTTGCTTTTTCCTGCATGTGTCTTTTGGAAGGACTTTTATAAGCCCTATTTGACTGTCAGAGAGGCATGGGCAGAATTTTGAACACTGTAAATGAAATATGTTTAAAGTCTGTGAGAGAGGAAAACCATAGGAATTAACATAATACAGATTTTCACAGTGTCAATCCATTAAAACGTGAAATACAATAATTTTTTTCTGTAGCTTCTAACCATATTTACCTGTTTCACAGGGAACAAATTCAACAAGTCACTCTGGGGAAAAAAAAAAGTGTTAAATGTAAGATTAACTGATATTGAAATAAATAGCCAAAAAGTTAGCACAAATATATTTCTATATTCAATTAATACTGTATTCCTTTGCAATAAGAGGGAACTCTTGACTATTCAAATATAAAATAAAGGAACAGGCAGAGAGAAGAACAAGAGAAGAAACAAGATACTGCTATATTTAAAAGCCTTGAAAGATACTGTGTTCAAAAATCACCTTCTGTTTCAATCAGTACAAAAGGCTGATTTCAACCAAATGCTGTCAGTGTCAGAACTGATCATTATTTTTCTTTTTTTTAATGTAATTATACTTATTAATTTATGCTAATCACTATTARGTGCCTTGTAGGATCACTCTGAGTTTTGCAGCAGAAGTATCTGTATTTGTCATGTTTTTCACCTTCCTTGTTTTTCCAGCAAGATATGTGCAAGTTTTTTCACCTCAGAAACTAGATCCAAAGTAAACCCTTCAAGGTATACTTTGAATGGCTTCTGGCATCATGCATAGCTTCTTCTTTTCAAGGGGAGGAAAAAGTGAGGGCAYGATATATGTTCTCAAATACTTCTAAGATATAGAATTCAACATCAAGTAAACAACTAAATTAATTTTAATTCTGCTTGGGAACGATGTTATGTAAATCCCCATCATTTTGTGCAGTGGAACAGACCAGTTTAACATGGTTCTGCCAGTGTCTCACAAACTGGAAAAGATGTGAAACTACTGCAGGAAGGGTTAACTGTGAATTAAAGGTGAATTGTGTCCTACTTGTATTTCTAAATCTGTGTTTGTAGACTGAAAGTCAATTTAAAAGTAGGACTTATTTTAGTTCTTCAGAGGCCAGATTTTTCTTAATGGGTTTCCAGTAAAAATAGCAGTGATGTGTAGTCATTTTCAAATCTCTTAGAAAATATTTTAGAAAACCAGCACCASTAGGAAGACTGTTCTGGAAGATGGATGCTTGGCTGTAATTATCTGCAATAAAAAGCACTTAAACAAAAATTTTATGTTTCTCAAGGTTCAGCATGACCTCTGAAACTTTACCAAGGATGCTTGCAAGGGCTAAGCAAAGTGCCTGGGGTTGAGGAGGGAGAAGGGAGCAATTATTCCCTTTTTATTTTAGCCTTGTTCATCTCTGCTTCCAAGAAGGAATAATAGATATTAAAAAAAAAACCAACAAAAATACAAAAAAACATACACCAGCATAGATGCATAAATATAAATGTTTATAAGTACCTTTGCTTTGGAAAAATTCACTTTCATGACATATCTTTCTCAAAGAATCACTGTCACATCCTCTGCAGTGTCAAGTCTGYTGACAGCAAACATCATCATGACCGTAATTTGTGAGTCATTCTGCCAGCTCCTGTCTGGTAAAATTAAACTGTCCTTGAACACTGAATATTTCTTCCTACCATGAAGAGGCCAGTGAATCTCTCCTTAGCTTAGGATCCCCAAAATGTAAGGAAATGAAGCTTTCTTTTTCTATGACAAGATAAACTATTCCTTTTTCAACTACAGCAATGTTCAGATAATTCAATATACCAGTCATGTCTTATCTGGTTATTTTACAACCCAAATGTGACTGGTTCTCTTACAGTTAYACTGATTTGATGCAGTAACTGCTATGCTGTTGAAGAAAAATAGTTGAACCTGAAGAAAAAATACAGGGCAGTGAAAATAGTTTTGTTAATTTCAAATGCTGTTAAATATAAGGTTTTACTCACAGCACTTAGAGGTCCTAAGGGAAGGTTTTACCTTCCACAGCTTGGTAGCACATGAAAAACATGCAACAAAAATCCTCCTCCTAATTATTGCTTCATGATTCTATTTCCATATTCATTACTGTGCATTTGTTGAGCACTACATTAGAAAAGAATATATAGCTCAAAATAGTTTTCACTATACGTGCAAAGTTTTATTTTTCTTCAGGCAGACYTCATCTTCTGGGCAAACAATCTCAACCCTCCAGAAATTATAACATTGATGGATTCTTTAAAGTTTCCCAATTCTGTCATGTAAATGTCATTAAAGACAAGGCTGATYATTGGTACCATATACTGTCAGCCCCTGCTACTCTGTAAATCATTACCAAATATATTCTAAATAGATAATAGATTTAACATAACCCATGGTTACTATTATTTTGACATCTTCTTCAGTGGTTAAACCACATTAAAAAAAAACAAAACAAAAAGAAGAAAAAGCACCTGCTATATTCTCTAAACTACTGAATTCTGTGCAGTTTTATTTGTTGTTTTTTAAAGTTTGKTCCATCATGGCTCTGTTTTTCATTATTGGTTTGGTTTAGTTTACTTTTCAGATTCTAACTTGGGCCTGCAAAGATATAATCTGCTTCAAACAGAAATGCCAATAGGTGTGGAGCACAATTTTAAAAGGTTAATAGCTGTTTGCACATTGGTATTTTTAGGAATACACCCAATCTTAGCCAAATAGCAGCTGTTTTTCAAGGATCAGTGAAAATAATWTTCAGTGCTGAATGGGAAGGCTATTTCCCGACTTTATGCAATAGCAGCAGTGCCAAAGGGAAAAAAATAAGGGGGCAGGGGGAAAAAAGTGCTGGTCTATAAATTTTGGTTTAAATGACTGCCATCTATCTAGAGATTCTTCTAAGAAATTTTCTCTGATTAAAGTAGAGAGCAAATTTAAGTCCTATGATTAAAGACAAAACAGGTTGCCCATATSTTCCTTCTCTACCCTTTCTTATGTCCAAGAAATTCTGCTCTGGTGATAMCCATTGGTAAGAAAGGCAACTAAGCAGAAAGAAACCAAGAGGTGGGGGTGAAATATCACTTTCCATATGTTCTTTCCTTGCATTTGGAGGCAATTCTATTTAAAAAGAATGTATACTTATTTTAAAAAATTGYAATTATCTTGATGTTTGGAAGTCTGGGCAGTCAATTTATATGCCTTCTTATAGAAAGCAAGAGCTTCCAAGGAAGAAAGAAGTGAGAGTCTGGAGCAGAAAGACAACAGATCASAGACTTTTTTAGAGGACATCTTTGATGAGGGATTGTAGTTTAGTTTCCTTTGAGCTACAAGACAGTCAAGTCAGCTAATATTTTTCTAATTTCAATAAACTGTTAGTAATAAGTAATAAATTTATTGTAACCTAAGAAAAAGCACAAGAAAGATGTTTAGGAATAACTCAGCAATTCTCTAGAGTTGCTGGTGGGAATGCAGCAAGTGCTGAGCAGATAGAGAAGGAGAACACAGACTGGGAGGAAGATCAGGTCATGGGAGGTCTGGTGCAGAGAGAAGAAGAGAGGCACAGGAGAGGAAGCAGCTCCTGTCTTAGAAGTGCTGGTGGTCCAGATCTGTCCCTGTCTGAGGGGGTATCACTGCAAGGGGAGGGAACAGCAGTTCACCAGCAGTTTCTTCACTAGTGCAGAGTAGTGAGGGATACATTTTCATAATGACTGCTACACCTATTTGGCCAAATTTTTTGGTTTTTCACTTTAAATAAAATATGATTACATCAACTAGTTGGTATTTGTGCATGGAAAAAATTAGCTCAATAAACAGTAGTTAACAGTTTGTTTMTTTTTCCCTAGATTTCCAGGTTCCTGTGTAGTGTTTTATTAGTTACCTGTTTAAATCCAGGCCTTGTTTCTGTGAGTTTGCTAAAAAATCACTATAATTAACATTTGTACAAAATACTAAAGAACTAATAATGGTCAAGCAAAAGAACTTGAATAATTGGTAGAATGTGGATCATTACAGATGATAAAAAATGCATGTGAAACTCTGTTGCAGGGTGTTTGTCATATATTTGGCAAGAATTCACCAGCTTAGAAAGACCAAAAAGGGAACTTYGAGGAAGGATTTGTCTAATTATTGAACCAGAGGTCTGTCTCCAGACAGTTTAGACAGATGAACACTGGTAGAGAGTTTTTTGTCTCACCTTATTGAAGATGCTTACAAGCAGATAAGAGGAAACATTGACCAAATCAACTTAATTGTGTCTTTGACTGTAAGGGAATTCAGACTGCTTCACTTGGAAGCACACATCTGTATATTAAACATCCAATACTGTGTGGAATGAATCCTACTTTAAATGCTCAGAGGAAGGCCTGGGAGGAAAAATTCCCACCATCTGAACACTTCATACCTTCTCTGAAGATGCAATGCAGAAGTTCTCCACAGCACTAATTCAGGTACTGGAAGGAAACCAGTAAAGTAGGAAAAACTTTATATATTTTTTTTTGTCACTGTATTACATAAAGTGTAAAGTGTTTGTTACTTATTCAAATTTATACACACACACATATTTATATAAACATGATACATATATTTTGTATATTTAAAAAATAATGAGAACATCAATTAGCCAGCATTTATCAACTCATTTATTAAATAAAAATTCAGAAATCYCTATAAATTTTTTGTCATTGAAGAATATTACAGATTATTTCCAGGCAATATCTCATCAGGACCAACACTACTTCATGGTAGTAAGCAACTGATTTATTTTTACTTATACTCTGCTGATTTTATCCAGCAATATTAAAAACAATGACTGTATGGCATGTGAAGGAACAGTATAAAAAAGAAAGAATGTTAGCTTWAAAGAAATCTAAGTATTTGCAGACAACATATGTAAAATAAGTTTATATGAGAGCATATATGATCAAAAAATTTAGCCAATGTACAGCAAAGAAAAGATCACACTTGACCTGWCCCCCAAAATCTCAAAATAGTAGAAAGTAATTTCTAAATTAAACAACAGTAAGTTTTCTAAAATTATTTGCATTAAATTTAATATTACAATACAGTAAATCTACTGMAGAAGATTTGTAGAATGCTTCGGATACTTTAGGATAATTGTATACTTTAGCTGACAATAAAAAAAGAGATGTATTCAACTATTCAACTGTGTGAGCAATTACACTAAGATATGAAAATTATCTTCCTTGCAAAGTTGGAAGATCTCATTTTGAAAATCAAATATATTTGGAATTCCTCCAGCAATGGAGCACACTGGAGTTATGAGAATTGACAAGTTTGTTCAGATATTTATTGTTTGGCTGGCCTAGAAGAGGCATATAGGCAATGCAAAAGTACAGACAAGTAATTTGTGTCATGGCTTCAACTGAAAGTGACAAAATATTTCCTCATGTACAGCTTTGACAAAATTTTATATATATACAGTCTTGTGCTGTTTTAAGCATACAGACAAAATATATTTGTTTCTGAAGTGAAGCTGAGTGGGATAAAGGAAACATTTATTAAAGGAAACAATCCCATTCTTGTGGGCTTTTGATACGGTAGGCAGTTTTGAAAGTGCACAACTCAATCCACAAGACTGTGAAGAAGGATAAAAACAGCTAGTATTGGCTGCAGGCCAAAGCAATTAGCTAATATTGATAATTAGAACACTAAGCAATTAGTTAAGAATGTTACTGTGAGTTTTGCAGGGTTGTTTTTGCTGGAAAACAGGATTCATGCCAAAAGAGCCATATATTCCTTGGATGCAATTCAGTTCATTCACGGGGAATGTCTATACTGCCTTGTTTCTAGCCAATAGATTTCATTCATAAATGCTTATTCCTCATGGCTAACTAAGCAGCCCTGACATTTGTGTTGGTGCCATGGAAGCGAAAAATTGGGATTTTGATTGTCTTATGTGATGACTAATTCATAGCTCTAAGCAYACTTGAATGTGAATAAAGACGAGAAGCATTTTGTAGCCATTTTTTGGGGTTATATCAATCTGGCAAAACCTCCAAGTTTGCAATCTCCTTCCCCATCCCCAAATTACTCTGCCCTATGGTATGTCAAGTAGATTTTATTTACCCTGTAGTAGCTGAAAAATGCTGAAGAACTAGTAAATTGTGTACAATTTTCATAGGAAAAYATACTTCTGTAACATTTTGCAGAAAATTTCCTTGCACTTTGTCATGACTTAATGTCTTTCAGCCTGATGGATGTTTGAGGAAAAGCTTTCTTCAATTTGTTCTTTTATACAGAGCCACTTATACCAGCTCCTTCTATACCCTCAAATAACATCCTGCATCTTCCTAGCTTTGTCTTATGTAAGYGTAGAGTAAGTGGAAGTACTCTTAGAGTATAGGCTCATCTAAGATTGTGATATACCTAGGATGAAAAATCAAAAGAGGTGATCGTGAAAATTAGTACCAAAAGTGCAATATTATACTAATCAGATAAAAAGCAAGCTAGAGAGAARGGAAAAAACCAAGAATGTCMCTTGCAAAGGAATTACAATAAAAACCCCATGWGTTTCTATCATGTTTCATGATCACACAGGATGAGCCAAAACCAATTAAAGGCCAAACATCTCCCATTTCAGCAGCAATGATAGGAGAGGCAAATTTTGGCCATGACCTCGTCTTTTATTAACATCCTAGGTGCCAGAAGGCAGATTTACAAAGGCATTTTTTTGAGCTAAAATTGCATATGGGCCCATTGACACAAATAGAGGGATTTGCAGAAAATCCTCACAGGATGCTTGAAGTGGCTTTTTTAATTCTTAATCACAAACAAATGAGCCATGTTAGAAAGAGTACATAGAAAGGGAACTACTACCATCACCACCAGCACTGATTGTTTTAAAAAACCTAAATCAAGCTTGTCAATTCTAGCACTTCAAGTTTCTTTTATCTGCTATTTGTATGCACATACAGAGTCTGACAAAGCAACCCCAAAATGATAACATAGATTTTAAAAAAAAAAAAAGTATGCAAATTTTTATAAATACCCCCTGTGGTGCAGTAAAATTCTTTCATTATTTTCCCATCTTTTCATTTAAAGCTGATAAATGYAAACATTAAGCCCTTCTCTCAATAATCAAGTGGAATCTGATTTTTTCCAACATAGTGATGCTGAATTATTTCCTTCCTTTTCYAAAGACATTTCTTGACTTAAGTTGTTTTTTACATTTGAAATGGAGCAACTGAAATTTGAATTGAGCAAAACATTTCRTTTTCTTAGATCAAGAGATTCTTAGGAATTTCCAGATATGTTTTAATTATTTTGGRAGAACAACGTTAGCTTTCCTTACTAAATCAGAGCAGSTCCTTCCCTGCATGGCAGGCTAGTTAGTRCTTCTTTAGCTTAAAAARACCCACTTAATCTTACTTAGTTAKGCTCTTTGAACAATGTGTTTTGTCACATCACGATGCTTTTTATGAGAAAAGAAATGTACACAAGCCAGTAAAGAAAACAATGCTTAAAAGACACAAAGAACTACAAGGTGGTCACCTCCTCACCTCCTTTCTACTCAATTTCCTTCTCCTCGCAGCAGCTGCTGTGCAAGTGAACAGTGAATTCATGAATAAATCTGTGGTGCTTACCTCTTCTAACTTCAGGAGGAGCAGGTAGGTAGGCACCACCCATCTTACCTCCAGGGGGCTATCTGCTGTTAATGGACCATTTAAATCAACCCATTGGGATCCACCCAGTGGGTGGAGCCAAGCATTCCCACCTGGACAAAACCCGAGACTCAGCACACCAGGGCAGCATGTTGTCTGCTGGAAATCCTCTGGAATTCAGTGGAAAGGAACTAATTGTGTTAACTAAATGAATATAAATGTATAAAGAAAATATAAATATATGTGCATAATAAATATTAAAAATATATATATAAATAAAGGTAATATAAATAAAAAAAACCCCGGTTCTCTCTTTCTCCTCTCTCTTTCTTCTCTCTCTCTCTCTTCTTTCAACTGAATCAAAAACAGCTAGGAAATGCTGAAGCGAATGTTTTTAATGCTTTGCAAAAAGCTACATTGCTAGATAATACTAATCCAAAAGTAAAGGAATTGAAAATCCCCTACCCTCCCTCCTCTTCCCCTCTCCCCAAACAGGACATGAATAACACAGAACTAGAAGGGGTAACAGGACATCAGTAGTGCAAGGTATGCTACTAGGAATGATCAACAATATTTATGTGATTTTTAGCAGATGCTCAGGAAGGAATTTATAGAGACTCATGTAAGATTTCACAGTTTCCCCAGGCAACTCCACTGCTTCCCTAAGCTTGAAATTRCTAAAAGGTTCTGTGATAGCTAAACTAAATGTTATTTAATGCAATGTAAGCAGCTTAGTGTTTTTTCTGTCTTCCACAGTTTCATTGAACAGACAGACATTCCTGCCTTAAAAATCCTTTTATAAGTTTGAAAATTTTTTGCATATATCTTTTGAATTTTCCTCCATTTWAAGGTAAATAGTTCAATTATTTAAAATATTTATTTCATATTATTTTATATTATAAACATCCATATACTAGCATACAAATAAATGGAAAATAACATCTATCTATGACAGATTATAGCACAAATTATATTGATAACAGTATTAATCTACAATGTTTCAGACTTGGCCTCTTTTCTGTGGAAATTGCATGTGTTTCATGAAATTACATCATAGTGATAACACACGTCTTATACTCAAGAATTTAACATTCCAGATGCATCAAATAATGGGAGAGGACAGAAAGGAAGAAGAAAATAGCAAATAAATAGACTTGTGCTATCTGGCTATGAAAACCTCTCTCAAGGAGACTGAGGTAATTAAGTAAAGCAAGAACTGAAGAGGCAAAAACTGCTGTCATGTAAGGGCTTAGCCAGTAAGTGCYATGCATTTAATTGGCTGGGTCAATGAAGGTCTTTTAATTGGCACAGTCTCAGTGAAGCAAGCAGTGCACACAAGGAGACAGGGAGTAGAATCATAGAATCATTTAGRCTGAAAAAGACTTTTAAATCAATGCATCCAACTGTAAATCCAGCACTGACAAGYCCAYCACTAAACAATGCTTCTGAGTGGCCCATCCACRTCTTTTAAATACATCTACAGATGGTGACTCAAYCACTTTMCTGGGRAGCCCCTTCCAATGCTTGACAACCTTTTTGSTAAAGAAATTTTGCCTAATAAAAGTGGTTGTCAGCATACAGAAGTGCATAAATTCCTTTAACCTCCAGATGCTGGTGTCTCTTCTGGTCTTTTTAGTTCTAAAAGTAAATTTTATGTCACATTCTAAATTTAGAAAGAAACTGTCTACATACATCTAAGATTCCTTAGGATGTGGAAACTGTTGTTTCCTGATTATCATCCTGAATAGAAGCCAAAGTTTTATTAAGCAAGGACTGAAGTTCTCTATTTTATTTCTGTGACAAAAAATCTGGTGAAGAACWGTAATTTTGACAGTGACTAATGCTTCTGAAGTTAAAGAAGATGTTTTAAAAGTTACAGGGCACAAAATGGAATGAAATGCAAAAAGTCAGGAAGGCATGAAAGTGATGTTACAAGATTTATTTTTAAAAAATCATGGGAATATAAAGGAGAAAGAAATTTAAAAATGGAAATGAGAGCTTGATTTAAAAAATCACAGAGTATTTAGAAGACAAAAATAGATTCACTTTTGCAGCAAGAGAAATTGACAARAATTGCAGAGGGTTTTTATCAATATAAGAAGTGCTTTTTTGTGATTCTCCTTCACATGGCCTGACTATCCTGAGCTCTAACTTACTTCTGCCTGTAYTCAATTCCTTGGGAATAACGAACTCCAGCAATCAGCTCCCTTTGTCTCTCACTGCTTTTTCTGCTTTCCTGAATGCTGTACTGTATCTTCTTGACTGAGTAGCATCCTTTTCTTTTCTGGCAGAGAATGAGATATAAAAGGAGTTCTGCTGCCTACAAATAGGAACCGGCAATCTGTCAACTTCTTCACTGCTGCTCAAGGCAACAATGAAGGTTACAGGAGCTTTAAAAACAAACTTTCTGATTTTTTGCCCAAGTGATAGAATTAGCATGCAGACAAGGAGTCCAGGAAAGACACACAAGTTACTCTTCCTGCACCACAGGCTTCACATGTTAATTTACCTATTTTTATGTTAGAGCAGCTGTGTGAACCTACTTAGATTCTCATACCTTGCTAATAATTTTGAGCATTAGACAAGTTAAAATATTGGAATGAGGAAGAACAGAAAGTGTAGGAATCTTCAGAAGACATTTTCTATGGAGTATGTTGGATTAGAATGAGGGAAAATATCTSTAAGACCATCATTCTGTATCTAATGTTGTTCAGTGTTCATTACCATGACCTGGTGACAAAGATGACCTACACAGCTACACAACTCATCTTTGAGGAGAGGGGAAAGAAAGGTTGTATCTGAGCAGCTGGCAGGATTTTATATTCACTGTCACCTAATTTTTCAGTGGTTTCTGATCAAAGCTCAGGAATGTCATGCTCCACATATTTACACTCCTTTTGAGGGAGAGCATCGATGAAACTGAGACAATATTGTGTTCTTTACACTGACCTAGCTCATATGTGGATAACACYGTCCCTGTATTAAAACTAAATTTTCTGGTGCAATTTCTTTTACCAGACTTTTGGGTTTTAAGTGTATTGAGCTCTTGAGTTATTTAACCACTTCTTCAATTAGTAATATATTAACATCATGATAGACTTTGTGGCTTGTGAAGTCAATTTGCTTGATTTTGCTTTGGGCAAAGATCAATACTGTACTTTAATGGTATATGGATTCCCAAGAAAACAAAAAAAAAAACCAAAAAAAAAGTCAATACTATTACTGTTATTATATAATAAAATTTATGGGCAGAAAAAATCAAACAAGATTTTTAAATGGGTGGTTTTATTGAGGAAAAAAGTGTTTTTCTTTTTGATGGTRCATATAATTCTCATTGTGGCAGGATGCCTGAGAGACCATAACTACTAAAATATGAAATGTAATTCTCTGAAAATATCAGTTGATGAGAAACTATAATTTTCAAAATTTCAAGAGATGATCCAGTCATCCAGTCATTAATGAAAAAGAGAATGTAGGAAAAAACTTTTTATCTTTCTAAGTGATTAGGGATTTCCTTCAAATGAATTCAAACAATATTATTAAAAATTGCTTAACTGGACCAACCATTTCAAAGTAAAATAAAAGCAACTTCAGGTTGATAATGTTCATTCCCTTAAAAATTCAACMTATCTGTTCTCAAGAGTGTGTAATAAGAAATACTGAAGGTTTATCCTGTAATGTAAGAGTTACAAAATAAAATACACAAGAAAGGATAAAAATAATAGTTTGGGGTTTTTTCAAAAGAAGTAAAACCTTTCAGTAACAACAACTGAAAATATCCTAAAAAAAATTTATTCATTTTTTTCAAGCTATATACATACAATTATGAAGCACAGAACTTCTGTTTGGGTACTTTACAGAAAAAGAGAATTAGGAGAGTAAATAATAATTTATGACTGTACTCTTCTGTGTATAAGTAATCTGGTTTATTCAGTGATCCAGATAACAAATCAGTGATCAGGAATGTGCTAGCAGAGGTAACAATATGACTTGAGATATATCAAATCCTTTAAACTGAGCTAGAACTAAGAAAAACCTTATTCATTGTCCCTATACAAATACAGATTTGGTCTATGGAAATGAGTAGTGGCATTACATCTTTAAAACAGATGTTATCAAAGGTGAAGATGAAGAAAGCAGCACTATTTTTAATAATCTTTAATACTTTAAGTAATGGTATGTAATGCTGTAATAGAAATAAACAATAAGTACAAAGTTGCATCCTGTCTCCCAGTTGCTAACCACTAGTTGTTAACCACTTGTAGTAGTTTACATAGTTTAGAATTATGAACCAGTATTATTGTTCTGAATTATTTGCCTGAAGGATGACAAGAGGCTGGGAAAATGTTGTCTCGGGGGCAGTTGTTGGTTTTCCATACACTTCAGATTTTATGAAAACTACAGCATTTGGGTCAAATAGTTTTAAATTACCACTTTAAGCACCTCATATTAAATAAAAATATTACTTCACAACTGCAAAAAACGTATTTTCAGTAAATTGGCCAAATGAACAGTTATTGAACATGTGTCTGTGTGACTGATTCTGTCAAAAGGCATAAAATTTACCCAGTAATTCTTTTATGTGGCTTAAAAGCTGCACCTGAAATAAATGGTGTATTCAGAGAYACACAATTTCACAATCAGATAACTTCAAAAATGAAAGCGAAGGAGGGGGTGGCTTTACTTCAACATTTGATAGAGTGCTTCATTTATTGAAGTAAATTTTTATTAAAACTGTGTGATATATTCCTATTTGTGGTTGCTACCTTTGGCCTCATGTTATCTGACACTCAAAGGTTACAGGCAGCTCTGACTTCTTGATTTTGCATCACTAAATCTATATGTAATGTCAGATATTTTTGCCATGACATCACATGAACAGATCACACTAGYTGTTTGACTATGAAGATGTCCAAGTCTTTTCCTCTATGTCCTACAATGACTSTTCTTTTCATGCTTAACATTAATAATTTTCTTTTACTCTTGTTTTGTTATTAAAAKTAGATAATCTAAACCAATTATCTCATTTGCATCACAAAAACAGCAACCTGTCTTTCTTCCTCTAAAAACTCTCAGTTGAATTATTTTTAGAATCCATTGAATAACATTGAATAGCATTTGTTCTAATAATATTCATTGTTACATTGCACATTTATTTAGCATCATTTTGCTTTAATCCACCTGCAGGGCTCCTTTAGCAATGACCCTGGTTGCCACACCTCAAAGGTGGGTCACAGCTCCAGGCTGGAGCAGTTCRTTCCTGAAGGACAGCAGCATCCCATGGAAGGGATCCGTGCAGCAGTTAGTGAGGAGCTGCAGCCTGTGGGAAGAGCTCACACTGGAGAAGTTGATGGAAGACAGTCTCCCATGAGAAGGGCCCATCAGGGAAAGAGTGTTAGGAGTTCTCCCTGTGCAGAAGAAGCATCAGAGGAAATGTGTGAGCGCAGTACCCATTGCCCATTTTCCTGTGGCAGTTGGGCAGAGGAGATTGAGAAGTGAGAATGAAGTTAAGCCTGGGAAGGAGGGAGGGGTGGGGGAAAGGTGTTTTCAACATTTGTTTTACTTCCCATTATCCTACTGTGATTTAATTARTAATAAATKCAATTAGTTTCCCCAAGCTGTTTGGCCTATAACTGCTGAGTGATCTCTCCCTGCCCTTATCTCAATTTGGGTGTATTTCATTTTATATTCTTCCTCCAATCCAGTTRACAAGGGRAGTGATAGAGCAGCTTTGGTGGTCATCTGGCATCCAGAAAGGGAAAACACCATCAAAGTTTAGAATATTCAGCTCATTACACAAAAGATAATCACTTTACTACAAAACCAGGTTTTGTAGAMTCTTCAGCTTTGTCTATTAGATCTGCTTCTGTTAACTACCATCTGAACAGTAACATTTTATTCCCTATAATTTAATGATTCTTCTGCATAGTCCCTCTTCTTTCTCTTATCTTTCTTTCTCAGTCCTATGTTATGGTAGTTTGAGCTCTTTCTCCTAACCTGATTTTCTTTTTCCTTTTTAGTAACAGTGATACACTCCTTTTTCCTTTTCTTTTTATTATAGTGACAAGTTCCTTACACCTATTTAAAAAAAAAAGAAAACTAAGAAAAAAAAGAAAATAAACTTATGGGATTCTAAAAGTTATGCCTGAAATACATCARTGAATACATATTTTTGATATGAAAACAAATGCTCAAGTTCAAATGGTAATTAGAAAAAYTAGTGTAAAGCAGTCASAWKGAATGAAGTGAATTAACAAGTCACAGTTTGGACMRTAAAGACACTGAAACACTTAAAACTTGTCTCACAACAAATAGAAATTATTCCATCAGTTAGATATCTTAAATCAAGTTCCCTTCCTAATCAAAGAAACCCTTCAAAGSCATGCTGAGTCAGGCACAGCTCACCAGGAATAAAAGTTTTCTGCTTTTCATTTTTTCCCCATTATTCTCTTTTTCAAACCTGGGAGCTCAGTAGTATTTTAATGTTTAATAATAATGGTTTTTCTCCATTCAGTAATTCCATTTGAATAATGGTCTGCATAATGCTACAAAAATGGAGTATGGTAATGTAGCTTTATCACCTGAGGCAGTAGAGTTTGTTTCTCCAAAGAAAGAAATTTTCATTGGACAGGCAACATAATCAAGTAAATTCCTGAACTCCTGCAGGGTACTTGTATCTGTTACACTCATGACATTTTAACTGAAAGTGTGTAGATCTAATTAATTAGAAGCAGAAATGTAATCAATAGTGATTTATGAATATTTCCCACAAGAAACACTACTTGTTTGGGCAGAATAAATTGTTACTTGTATAATTTAATCTCTGTGATTTCTTAGTGCTCTTTGTTCATAAAAATAATAACCCTATTTGTTAGAACTGAAAATTTCCAACTGCAGACATCTGAAACACATATTTTTCTACAAGTGTATGTACAGATGTCTATGGTTGCTCTGGGGACARGAAACTCCAGGCTCAGGGGTCTTATATAAGAGGAATGAAACCAGATCAGCTCCTGACTGAAGATTGCTTGTGATGTGAAAATTAATGCTAGCTAGTTGCCAGTCATTCATCTGTTCTTTTACAGATTAATTTCTGTGATCTCTAGCCYGAAGCAAGTCTGAGAGTATTACAAGCATCACAGTCTTGTAGGCTGGCATCCCTTTGAAAGTGAGATATTTTTAATCATTTTAATTGCCTTTCCCTTGACCTTTTCATTTCTGCCATAGCTGCCTTGAAACACACTTCAATCAATATTCCATGTGCTGGTACCTCATAATTTTTATTTTGTCATCTCTTTATTGATACCTTGATTTACATTTCTGCTTACAGTTGGTAAGTTTTCCTTTTATACCTTTTTGTGACTGTGCCAGCATGCCCACTGATGTCTAAATAGCTTTTCCTGAGTCACCACCATGGAAGATAGATCTTACAGCTAAAGAGAGAAAAAGGGAATCTGTAAGAAGATCAGAAAATGACTGGTTTTGCTCACACCAGAGTTCTTGGAAGTGTTATTCACTTTTCTCAATTAGCAAGTGATAGGATGAGGGAAAATGGGCTCAAGTTGTCCTAGTGGAGGTTGGGATTGGAAAATAAAGTTATCTTAAAATCTATTGCCAAATTCTTGATACAAAATGTTTTGCTTGAGAAAGAAAACTTTTAGAGTGGAAGGCAATGATTTTTTTGGAAAATTTCTGCTTCCAAGAACACAAGACTGAAGCATGGAATCCCTCTCTGAAGAATATTAGACACAAGAGTTTTGATTTTTTCAAATGGCTTTGCTATTCTTTCTTTGGAGAATACTTTTCTGTTTCTGTATTTGGAGCACATCACCCACCTCCTCTTGGCTCCGTGTACAATAGTAAATTACAGCAAATCTATCACAAGTCAAAAAAAAAACAAACAGAATACTTTATAAGATAAATCTCCCTAGCTCACTCCAAATAGAAAATTTAGCAAAATGAAGSATGACAGTGACACAGAAATTTACTTTATTTATTTATAAGGATTTAGGAAATACCAATTTTTTTAAAGTTTTATCTTATTCCTAAAATATATTTATTCTTTATAATGTAGCAATTTTTGAATACATGGATAGTTGGATGAACTTAGTGGTAAAACTAACAGAACCAATCTCTCTGATGAACTAAACCTCTTTTTATTTGACATAATTAGTTGTACAGACATCTGTAAAAAGAAATCTGAGGCAGAATAATTTAGGAACACATTTTTTAAAATATGAGAATACCAACTGAACATGTTTTGTCCTGGTGACTGAGAAAGTCAAAGTGCAGCCTTTAAAAATGCTAAATTACATACAAGGTAATACAAATAAGAGGTTACAATGGAATAATGAAGGACAATGAAAAACATAGAAGGACAACATAGAAAAACAATGAAGGACAACATAGAAACCAACCAATGCAGAAGCAAATAGGGTCTTCAGCAACTCCACAATTAGGAGGGCATRGAATGGCAAAATATACTCATTAGAAATCTAAAAAGACAGAAATTAGGTTGCATGTTCGAGGTTGACTTACTTGTTATTCTATCACTCAGTAAAAACTGTCTGTTTAGTGAGTCTAAAAAGTTAATAAAGCTGACAGTGACTCACTCCTAGAAAAAACAAAACAAAACAAAACACAATCAAGATCATATGAAACTGATAGTTATTGAGCTCTTTAAARACATATAGCATCACTTCAAAATCAAACTGCCACTTTATGAGTAGCAATAATTTTACACAAGGTTTTCACTGCCATTCAAACTGATTCTTGTTTCATATTGAATAAAATATAAGAAGTGTTTCAAGCCTGAAAACATGGCAGTAATTCATGACAAGGCTGTGAWCTGTCACACATTGCCTCTTAGTTTTTTTTTTATTTTTCATGCAGTTAAACGTGATGTAGCATCTCTAATGAAACTTAATCTTCAATTGGACATATAAAATGTATTTGCATATAAGATACGTAATACAAAATTGCCCAGAAAAGTGGATTAAGGCAACTTTGTTTTGGTAGCTATAAGGAAGAGAATTGCCTCTTCCTGGTTTTGGTTGGGTTTTTTGTTTTGTTTTGGGGTTTTTTGTTTGTTTGTTTGTCTAGATTTGTGGGTTTGTTTTTTGTTTTTTTTTCCATTGAACAATATACACCTTCTCAGGCCACTGTAGACCTACTATAGAATCTGGTCTGCTGGCACAATTCATTCCTCATCTGCACTGCTCAGTGAAYGTATCAAAACTACCAGGGCCCAGGTATTAAGGAGCTTATTTACACTTCACATGTTACTACAAGGGTGTTGGAAACTGATTAGTCTAATAAATGTATTTTGGCTGAGCAGATAAAATTTCATTAAATTAGATTAAATKCAATTTTGCATTTCAGATAGCATTGTTTTTTAATTGCCACTGTATAAAGAAGTAGAAACCTAGTGATTTACAAGTGAAGAGACAGAGATTCATACAATACTCTATGTCCTGATATCTCAAGTGAAGAAGTCTGTGTTTGTATGAAAATAAATTTATTTAAAGCGAGCTTTTAAGTTTTGTCAGATATTGTGGTAGTTTAGTATTTGTTTATTTGACATATTCAGCATAAGAGTGGAAAAGCTGCTTCCAAATCCAGCAGAGCACCATTGAGATCTCAAAGTAAAATGCAAAAATCTTTCTTTTTCCTGGAAATAAACTACAGAAATTAATCTGGAAAAATAATSAAACAAACAAACAAAAAATTAGTAGTTCCTGTATTTGACTATAAGAATTTCCATAATTGTCCTAAGTTCCTTAAGAAAAATAATAAAAATAAATCTGTGTACATTGATTTTTAACTTTCATTATTAGATTATTGAAATATTAGTGCAATCTTTTTCATCTATTTTTAAAGTAGTAGCAAGACTTGTCACTATATAGATTTAAAAGAGAATATATTGCTAGCAAGATTTTTTGATTCATGAATTGCAGTAAGCATTAACTTTTATTTTTCCCAAATGCAACAAAGATTTTGAATTGAGATTCTCCAATAATTCTCCACTTATAATAGCAGTATGGACAGACATAAAGAATAAGAAAACCAGATAAAGAATAACAAAACCARTAGGCCAGATGATAATTTGCCCTGGCTATTTGAAATCATCATTTACTGTAGACAATCTTGCTGTGTAGGATACAGTCTCTTAAATAAGAATTGYAACTTCCTGTACAGCAAAATTAAGATTCTTTAAAAAAATGCCAGTCATATTGAGAGAGACTTCATCCTATTGAAAACACTGATCCCAACAATATGTAGCACTCTCTGGTACTTTCTTTGCTTGAAAATTTATTAAAASCCACATTTGAAATTAAAAAAATATTGCTGAACAAAACATATTTCCTGTTCTCAATAGAGATTACATGTATGGTATTTTTTGTTGGTGAGCTCCTGTAAATATCCATATTGATATGAGAAGTGGTGAGTACTCACTGCACTGTCTCTTTGTGCTCTGCATTTCCCTGCTGCCTCCTTGGCTCCGCTGAGAGCACTGGACTGAGCAGCTCTGATCTGTGGCAGCTGGAGAGCTGGGGCACATAGGCCTGCTCCAGCTTCTCATCTGAACAGGAACATTTGGCTTTATTCTGTACTGTGCTTGGAGAGACAACATTCTCCTGATACAACATTCTTTGTATCAGGAAAAACATGTCTGAGCTGTCATATTCCACACTGCTCTCGCTTCCTTTGCAGCCAAACCAGTTACACCTGAGAG
>CADDXX010000042.1:97226-121909 GCA_902810485.1 Alauda arvensis
AACCAGCTGAAGGAGGGGCCACTTGAACTTGCTTTCTAGACAGACCTCATTCAGAGGTTTCCTCCCAAAATTTGCCCTAAACCAGGACAAACTGCACATGTACAGATATTGCCAGAGTTTATTGTCTGCAAAAGGTAGCTTCAATTCAACAAGTCATTATAACATATTGTACAAAAAGAACATTTGCTGCAGACAAAATTAACCTTAAAATTCTTGCACATAGATGGCATTATTTAGGGAGAAAAGGAAATATGACTGTATTTTGAAATCCTTCTGTTTCAKCTTACATTTTTCATTGCTTACAGCTCTGTGCTAAGAATGTATTTATAACTGTTCTTGGTAACATTCGTCCCAGAAAGTATAGACAGATGAAGGCACGAGGTGCTTTTAAATTGTAAAATTTGGAAGGAAAGMAAAAAGAGACAAACCTTTATGAAACTTGTCAGTGATAGCATGAGTTTTTTAAGCTTGATATCTGTGTCTAAAAATCAAAGTCCCAGTGGATGAAGGTAAAAGTCACTTAACTGACAGAATTCCTGAGTGACTGAAAACTTGCATCTGTTCTTTATAGGTTCATCTTTGAGATTTCTCACTAGAAAACAGCAGTTGAAAAGATTATCTTATAGCAGTACTAAATAATAGACTGTTCTGCGACATTCAAAGGTCTGAAACTCCCTRCGGAACAAATGACATTTGTACAGCAAGTCAGGCTGCTTCTGCAGAGGAGGATGGTGGAAGCAGGAAAATGGTCGTTTTTTGACAGAATGTTAACCCCAAGTTGCCAGATTTTCTGAAAGATTACWGCAAATAAGAGAGCTTTTAATAAAGAGCCAAAGTCTTAGATGAATTTTAAACTCATACACTTCCACTGATTTTGATGTTCACAGCTGATGCTCTGTCCCTGACACTTTRGAGAGAGGAAATAAATGCCATATTGCTGTGCTCTGATGACAGATCAGTAAAGTATTTTTTGCAGAAGATACAATGAGAATTTTATTAAGGACACTTATTTTTCTTGTCATGGCAACACTTTTTCTTTTCTTTTAAACATGGAACTTTAAAAAGTTTTTGTGGACTTGTTTGAAGTATGGCTAGCTCAGCCATTAAGCATTGCCATGGCCTCCAAATGAGATCTGTTCCTATATTTAATCCACTGTTRTACTGAAAAAAAATATCAAGGGAGAATTAAATCATGGGCTTTTCTCACCTAGGAGACAACTTGACCTTACATGTCCTGAATGCCCTTAGTATGGGGCTGTAATATGTGCAGGAAAAAYACTGGGAAAACTTCATCTCTCTGATAGAATCTGAGGAAAATTGCAGCTGGGAATTTAAGAGTCAGAGGGAAAGAAGGCAAGTGAATGAGGATAACTKGCTTGTCTCCTGCAAGAGAGGAGTACTCAGCTCCAGACCTCATGTTTGGTTGTGCTTTACTCTTTATTTCTTTGGCTAGTCCTCCTTACTGGGAATCTTTTTTCAGTGTATGATAGTGTCACTTCAAGCCAAKGGTTAAGAGCTTACATGTCTCCGATATCCCACAATCCTGATGCTAAAGCCTGCCTCCCTGTGTATGAGAGTMAAATTATTTCAGAACAAGATGGGTCTGCTGAGGAAAACTGGCACTGAAATATTTGCAAAAGTCCCTTTGTTCTGCTGCTTTCTGCCACCCACTGCCTGATGCAGCTGTCAGTGAGGACCAGCACAACAATCTGCTTTGCAGACTTCTTTAGGGATTTATACAGATTTGGGCAGCTATCTGTCTAAAGTCATATAACAAGAGAACTCAGCTGGAAGAGGAACATTATCTCTCAATAGGGCAGCTAAATCAGTGTTTAAGCTCTCAGTCAATTTCTGCCTCAAGAAACTGGAGATCTAGGCAGTGTTAGAAGTAGATGCTCTTGATTCCTGTCTGAATCTCAAACCAAGAGCCCAAATTCCCAGCTGAGATGAGTTTCCCAGGGTTCCCAGGGTTGCATTTAGCCCCATGGGCAGGCAGCATTAGCTACCTGCACTTGCTATGTCTGTCACCTCCAAACCTGCTCAGGCTTTCTCACTCTAAACATAGGCATGCAGAGAAACTGAGACACCACAAAGGTTTTAGAGACATGACAGTATTTCTCACTAGGATTACAAAAGAGATAGAGGGATGTACTGTGCATTAGTAATAATATGAGCCTTCAGGATCAGCCTGTACCTGAAAACATTTTAATGAAATACTGCATACTGTCTACCTAGCAGTGTAAAAAAGTATATTTAGGAAGWGGACCAGTATTTAAACCAGTCTCTCCAACCATATACTCATGTTACCCATGTAGCTAAAATAGAGATTTAAAGACTCCTCTGAGGCATAATGTTACATATGCATTGGGTATATCTCATTTCTCTTGTAGCTGTTTACATTTCCAAACATTTAGTGTAGCCAAACAGCTTTGTAGATATACTGGCCTAAGTGATTTASTATACTGAAATCATCCATGCCCTCCTCTTCTCTCAGCTATCATATGTGAAAGTGATTTTTTRTCTGCATAAACTTCCTGAACAAACTTTAAATCTTAACTTTTGTAGCTGTTACAAAGAAAGTCAGTAATGTCTTGTACTGTTTTGGCTTTAAAGATTCCTTTTTAAATTTGCTCCCTCTTTCTTTGTGATTCCAAATTGACAGATGGAGTTCTCATGTTACTGARATATTTAAAATTAAAAGTAGTAAAAACTTATTCAAATTTTAAAACAAACCAACTCCAAACCTTCTGCCCTACACTCCTGTTCCTTTTTCAATAACTGAAGAAATCTTTCTTTTTGTATGGAAATATCTGAAAAAAATGCACCTTCTCCTTTTCTGTTAAACAAATTCACTTCCTTTATTGCTTCTACTCAATACATGGGCAATTAAATGGGAGTATAAGAAGCATGAAAAAGCAAATTAATAAATTTTGAAAATCTTAATTTTTTTTTTCTTACCAAACAAAAGCTAATATTACACAAAGCAAAGTAAATTGTAGCAAAGTGGATCCAACGTTGATTTGTACTATATCAATATTTTCTTAAAGAGGTATTTATGGTTTCAGTGTTCAAGCTGAAAGGTGGAGAGTTACAGAGACAAAAACTTATTACAAATAACCTGCATTATCGTGACTTACAAACCAGTTTGATCCTTTAGTTTTACTGATGGTTACCACATCCCATTAGTCTGCAATGCCTGAATCTGTTCTAAGAGAAAAAATACAAATGCAGAGGCTTTTTTTTTACTTCAAATTCCATCATAAGCTCTCATAAAGCCAGTAATGCTTTCCACACTTCTAATGGTTCAGCATTGATCTCTATTATATATAGAAGTGGTCCTACAGGTTTTAGACTTTCCTTTTCTCCCCTCAATGTTTTCATTACTTGGTAAATGACAATTTGATTTCTGATATTTTATCCATACAAATTTTAGGTGAATATGCTCTTAAGAAAATATTCTTATTCCGTGTTGACTTTCTCATTACAATAAAGTCCTCTGAAACTGAATCCAAATTATTTTTGTGGCACTTTATAAGTGATTCTTAGAAATAGTCCAAAGAAAAAGGCCAGAAAAGAAGAAAATTATGTCCCTGGRTTCTTTCAAGCCTCCTACCTCTCTTGATAAATACTGCATCAAAGCTTACCCTGTAAGGGAAACWGTTTCCCTGCTCTTGAGTGCTGTGGTTTTAGTTTGTTTTTAACAGTTTCTCAATTGAGTCTGCCAGCAGGCCCATGATCTATCCAGCAGTGCTAACAGTGTGCAATACACAGCTCTTTGCTACACAGCTTCCCCTGCCTTTTTCTGTGTCATAGCTGTCTCTGTGTGCCATTGGGCAGAAATCCAACCTTAGGGCTTTAACAAATTCCAAATTTCAGGTATTATTACTGCACCATAAAAAGCTTCTGAATTTCAATTTTTCATCAGCTTCAGCATATGACTACCTACTCCTATCTCCATCTTTTTTAACTAGTCTACTTCCCTTTATCTCCTCTAATAAATTACGCACAGACGCAGACTTCCCTCATCTAAAGTGCAATATACTCTGCTAATTATTTGTGTAAAAAAAAGTGAAAAAGAAAAATATTACTTAATTATCACTATATTCTGCATAACTTTAAAATTGGCACTCGTTTGCATTGCAGCAGAACCTGATGAGCCCCACAGGGAGCAGGGTATTAATGTGCTTATTGCTGTATGAACACAGCACAAGGATCAATCTCAGTCCTAAATAGCTATTAGCTGCGTCAGGCAAAAGGATTGTTCCACCTTGTTTAACAGATGAGCTACCAAAATACAGAGACTAAACAATTTGCTCAAGAAAATACATGGCAGAACTGAACCCAGGTCTCCTAAATTTGAGCCAGATGTCCAGTTCAGAAGACATCCATTTGTCTTCCTTAAGATAAGTCACATTTTGTAAACATCTGTGTCTTATCTGCTGTCTCAGTGTACCCTGGCTCAGCAGAGATTTCCTCTAGCTATCAATAAGAAAACCTTTCATTTCTGCTCTCTTCACACATGAAAACTTTGAAACTTCAGGACATTCAAAACTGTTGAATTAAAAAAAAAAAAATTTACATAGCCAAAGTTTCATGTCTGACAGAAAAACTGGCACAAACACAATTCACATTCATTGCTGTAAACAAAACGTAATGGAGCAGCCTTGCAGCAGCCATGACTGTCACATATCATCATTGCTCTACTTCCATATAATTAATTCCTCATGAAAGGTACCATTATAATAAAACAATTCAAAATAATCTCCCAGCCAGTGTTTCTGCCTGGAAAAAACACGTCACAGTCAGAAGAATGGCTTCAGTTAACAACACTCCCCTTGTTCTGTACCAGAGCCAACAAGCTCTGWATCCATCAGCACTGCAACCAGCCAAGCCACAATAATGAGCCTAATGGAAACATCTGTAATGGAAACTGAACCTATAATTTCACAATATTTTAGAAGTAGAGCAGGGACAGATGAACACACAATGGAATAYGGGATATTTGTACCAGAGACACTTGTGAGCTATTTTATATATATGTAGTATATAGTATGTATGTTAAGCAGTGGGTCTTACACCATCCTTAACAGARAACATTATTAGTCAGGGTGAGTATTCAAGTGTTTTTAAAGAAAACCTGGACTATGGAACTATTTTCTGAATTCATATTACCTGGAAGCTGATCTCCTCAAAGATGGGAAAGTCAGTAATTTGAATTTGCTTTCATTATTTCGGATAAAATCTCCTTTGATAACTCAATATAAACAGGAATAACATTACCTTTAAAATTTTCTTCTTTGAGAGTGATGTATTGAAATAGCTTGGTCAGAAATAGAAACATCAACAGAGCTACACTGCTACCTCTACATGTGAGAGTATATTTCTCTGTGCTCAGTGCTGTACTGAATCAYCTATGCACACCCCAAAAAGTCCCAGGGTGTCAGAGGGTTGAGGCATGAAAAACTTGATTAATAAGATCAGTTTATTCAACCCTTTCCCCCTCAGATCACAGAACATGAAAAAGTGATCCTTTCAGACCTGTAGGGTTTTGAGTAAAATTTCTAAATTRAAGTATGGTAAATGAGATTTGAATCCTTCCTACCTGAAAGATGCTGAGCCCATGTTGTTAAGAAGGAAGTTTTCCTGCAAGTCATTTTGGATTGCGGCATTTAACAAGGAAAGTCCACCTGAAAGAATTAAATATTCAGCAAACAATTACAAGCACAACACTGTGATTTCTTTTGTGAGCCACAGGGAAAAACAGAAAGGGACATCCTTCTGCTGCTATCAATGACAGACTATTCCCCCAGAAAGTTAAGACACCTTAAAAAAAAAAAAGGTTTAGCGTGTGTTCATGGTTCCTTGTGCWAAGCCACATTAGGAATTTCCATGCATTTCTGAAAAATACCACAATATACTTAATTGTGCTGGTCAGTGTAGTTAACTTAGGTGCAACCCTAGTGACTAGAGGGTCCTGTTTTGAATCTTTGCAGTTATCCCTAACAGCTCAGGCAGCAGGACAGTCTACAAGTTAAAACAGGGAGGTGAAAAGTGCCTCTAGCAGAAGCTGGATTTGAATCTCAACCTCCATTACATCAGCTCACACTGTTATTGTGATCCACTGGGGAAGGAGCCCCACACTGCCTGGTCTCACACCTCTCCAYAGCACCTCCATGAAGGAAATTTTATAAAAGGCCATTCCCAATTCTGGGAGTCAATGTATTTCTTGACTGGTTTTTATGCTTACATGTTATTATTAAAGGGGAGAAAACCAGACAAAATATAAAGCAATGCATTTGCCTAACTTATCAGCACAGAGAACTCAACATTTCCTAACCATGAAGTCCCAAATTTACAAATATGTATATATTTTAAGTTGGGTTTATTAACATAAACACTAACACAGAATTCTATTTGACTACATAAGGCTGGATCTTGCATCATTCATTTGATGGCTAAAAGAAATAAAATTGAGTATTATTTTCTGATTTCTACTACTCAAATATACATAAACCTTTAATAGCAAAAATTATGTACTTCTACCAAATATTATAGAATTSTTGAAACATTCTGTGCTTCACCTATTTATTTGTTTTATAATCAACACTTTTCTTCTTTTTTAACTTTTCCCCGGTGTCTTTCAACYGCAGTTAAAATTGTAAACAGTCACCTCTCTTGAGAGAGGTTGGACTTAATAAAAAAGAGCTGAATAAGTAATAATTTCTAAAACAGCTGTTCAGATGAGGTTCAAAAGGGCCATAATGGCACTGCATAACTCATCCAAGTTTACTTATCACAATGTATTTGGTAATATACTTCTTTTATCTTGCTATGAAGAAAATGCGAAAATAAAAAATTCATATTTTATTCTTTTTTCTGATTCTTTCCTATATACTCTGTACAATATTTCTCCTCTATACAGGATCTTGCAAAAAACAAAATCTTGGCTCACTTAGTGTTATGGGAAGAAGGCTGTGATTCTCACACCTGCTTGTAAATTCACAGAAAAGGATGATTGAAGGAAAATAAAAAAGTCTTATCTKTTACAGTTTATAACTGGCTTTCACTAGCCTTATTTACAGTAGTAATGTCACTGAAGCTGAAATATGAGTTCAGTTTTGGAAATGTGGAAGTTATGGTCCAGCAGATTTCTGTTGCAAAAGGCCGTGCCTTTCAAACTCCCTGTAGGAAACCAGACTTAARCATGGAGTGCTTAACATTTAAAGCTACAATGGGTAAATCAATTTGGACTTTAAAAAGCTGTGAATGTTTCCATTTAATATTAAGAGCAATACATCTTCAGCGAAAAGTGATTGTCYGTGAATAAAAAGTAATATTAATTTCTTTTGATGCCAATTTTCTCTGAACCGTAAAATCTCTATCACATGCAGACAAGCAAAGCAAGCTGCTTGCTAAATGTCAGGCAAATTCTCAAGTACTTGTAAACACAGTCTGAGGAGGCTGTTGAGTATATGGTGCAATGCAACCATTTGGAACCAACTACAACCAGCAATGTAAAATGGCACACAATTACATATGTAAATACATATAAATACTGAAACCACCTAGCTCCCAAATTTATGTTAATATTTATATGTGTTTTAAAAGTGTTACTGTTGGTTTTTTCATTGAATTGTAACCTCTATGGCAGTTACATGAGCTGTTAATGTCAAACAGGTTTAATATATCAGTAAAAAAATCTAACTACATAAAAAAATGACACTTTTTTAATTCTTTWTTTTTTTCTTCCTATAGTCATTCATCATTCATTCCTYTTGTCAGCACTTGACCCTTTATGGTACATTTCCTTTCACTCAGTGTCTTACCTTAACTGGTGATATTAAGTCTCAATGAATTCTTCTGTCTGAATCAAAGAGAGAAAATAAAATGCACATTAGCTGGGTGGCAGTTTCCTGAAATTTCAACTCTGTCTGTGCTCACTCCAAGACAGAAAAAAAAGAGACCTTCGACAATAACAGGGGATTTTTCCTAGTACATTTCTAGGTTGATTTTTGATGATAAAGACAATCTCACTTTCCATTCTTATTCACCCTTGGACTTGTTCTGCCCCTCAACCCCTGAGTGGGTACCGTCTCTTGCAATGTCTTTATTGCACAGATAAATACAACATGTTCATGGGAGCCACCAAATCCTCTCACAAAATCCWCTATATTTTATGCTAGCAAGTTGAAAGTTTCTACTAAGCTTCAAACAGAAGTGTCCATATTTCATTACCAAATCACCCAGTTCTTGATATGTAACTTTTTAAGCTATGTATTCTTACTATTCATTATTTTGCATTATTTTGTGAAATCTTGTATATATAAAAATTTGTCTGTCTGAAAGTAAAATAATGGTATAGATCAYGAATTGTCTCTAGACTAGTAAATACTGAAGGACAATCAAAGCAATTTCATAGAGCAAAACAGCAGATGACGATGACAGGGGTGAAGAGCTTGGAACACAATTTGTGAGGAACAGCTGAGGGATCTGGGGTTGTTTAGCTGAGACTCAGAGATGACTTTCTTTCTCTCTACAACCTCCTGAAAGGTGGATGTAGTCAGATGGGGTTGGTCTCTTTCTCCAGGCAACAACTGACAGGACAAGAGGACACAGTCTTAAGCTGTGCAAAGGTTGGATATTAGGAAAAAGTTTTTACAAAAAGAATTATAAAGTCTGGAATTGTCTGCCTGGGTGGGGTAGTGGAATCACCATCCCTGGATGTGTTTAAAACAAGTGTGGATGTGGCACTCGGTGCCATGGTTTAGTTGAGGTGTTTGGGCTGGGTTGGACTTGATGATCTTGAAGGTCTCTTCCAACCTGGTGAGTCTGTGATTCTGTGTTTCTGTGACCTGATGCCCACACTTTGTGTGTTTCAGGCATTCTACTTCAACTGGCTGAAATGTGGCCCTGTGGAATGAAAACCCATTAGGACCACGTTAATTCTTTGAGCACATCTTCTGGTTCAGTTCCATCTGAAAACAATCATTGTTGCGCACTTTAAGCTTTTATATGATTGATTTATATGATTTATATGATTCAGTCAGAAGACAGAATCAAAATTGCTACAAAAATGCAATTCTAATCTGAACCAAAACACTAACAGAGCTGAAGGCAGTTCACCTCACATTTTTGTGCATCAGGTGGCTCCTTATAGTAAGTTTGGTGATTAAARTTGAACTGCTGGAATTCCTTTAAAAATCCTAAAAATATAAATATAATTAGAAATAAAATTAGTCATTCTCAGTAATTTTTTCTTTTTAATTTATTAAGATTTTTAATTCTACCTAATTTCTCTCAACAGACATTTATCAAACATTCCTGAATATGCAAAAGAAGTCCCCTAGAAATGTCCCTTTGCTTATGTGCAATTTTAAYTCTTATTAAAATAGATTTAGAATTATCTAAGGCTGAAAATGGCTAGCCTGCTATAAAATTTAGTTTTTTATATAACAAGGATGAATCACTAATATTCAAAAAATCATAGTCTTGAAAAATTCTACTTAACAAGAATTACTAGACTACGAAATTAAAAAGAAGGCTATTTAAAAAAAAAATAGTTTGGTAGTGACAAGTGGCATTTATAATTGTTAAACTAGAGCAAAATACAAACTAAAATTCTACATACTTGTTTTCATGTTTTCTCTTGATTTTTTTTCCCTGTTTTCTGAAGTGTTTTGTTTGTAGTTTTTTGGTTGGTTTGTTGGTTTTTGTGTCCTCAAATAAGTTGAAATGGGCTTTGTATTCTACATGTAGGATCATTCAAATGGGAAAAAACCCCAATCAACTAAAAGGCCAAATGCACCTCACATTAATATGTTTTATTATAAACTGCAAAGGATTTTAAAAATGTTCATTTGTGCACACAGTGTGAAATTTAAAACCCTTATATTTTGCTGATAGACTTTTCAGAATTAAACCCAGCAGCTCTAGGATTTGGTTTAAAAACAAACAGCACATCTCATACTTGGATGGAAATTTACCTCTGAGGTGATTGCACAGGGAGCAACAGAGAAACATACACAATTTTGAGTGATTGGGTTTTTGCAGATCATCTCCTGACACCAGTATCACAGACCCTTGCCCTAAAAGCAATTCTGCTTCTATGTTATGATTATTAATACTGCTGTGGGTGGTTACATGAATTGCAGAGAGATTTTCTTTGACACTCTTGGAAACTGTGACTAATAAGACTAATTTGTATGCTTGAAAGAAACTGATCAATCTTTTAAAGAGTTCTTAATTTGTTTAAACTTTTAATTAAACTTTGCTATAAGTAGCATTTTTAAAAATACCTCCAGAATTTAATGTATTTCCAGGTATGTTTTACACCAGTCATTTTTTAATATCAAAATCTATATAAACCTTGGAATATAGTATCTTATAGTATTATAGATTTCTCTGCATTATTGAACTGCAATAGACAAGAAGCAATTTCAAAACTGTCATTTTATCAAGTTCATACTTTGATTTTTGAATATTCCCCTAATTTTAGTGATGTACGCATGTCTAGGATTATAAGGAGAGAAAAAAAGCACATCAAAAAATCACTTTGATGGATTTTTCCTCATGTTTTTTAAGGTTAGAAATAAAATACTATTGCTTAYCAGCAGCATCACACAAACATTTGGTGAGGAGTGCTCCTTCCAGGGGGCTAAAATGACTGGAGACCTCTTCCAATTTCGTTTATTCTAAACAAAAAATAATTTTTTTTCAGCTTCTTACCAAAATCCAGCTTGCTTTAAGCAGTGATTAAGGACCAATAAAATTATATGGTTTCAAAGAGTAGGCAATAGAGAATCTAGAGTGCAGAGTAAATATTAGAGGAAATAAGGGCAGGAGGAATAAGACAGAACAGCAATACAGTTTTATGTATGGTCAGAAGTGAGTGAACATAAATCWGTTCTGAAGTGAAGGGCTGTATAATATCACCGTTAACCCAAGCACCTGTAAACTCTTTCTGAGCTGTGTGGGAAACAGCCTAAGAGCCTCAGTCATACTGAAGAGATATAATGCTCTTTACTTTCTGTTACTACAGAATATGAAATACATGTGCCTCAMTAGGAGATTGCTAAGTTGAATTATCATTTTCTACCTACAATCAGAGGGTGTCCACACCTATTCTTCATAAAAAGTGGMAGTCAGTCAATCTTGCAAATCTGCATATTATACCCAGCTACTGAAGGATTCTCAGGAAGTGAGAAACAAAATCCAGTTAGCGTATATAACTGTACTTAGGTTCATTATCCCACATCTGGCTACTCTGGAATAGACAGTAGCAGATGAAAGACAACAAAAACTTGTCCAAAATACAAGTTAAGACAGCACATTAAAGCCTAAGCACTGCACAAAAATAGAGATCCAGCACAATACGTATTCTGTTTTTTAATTCACTCATCAAGCCATTGTCAGCAGTTTAAAATTTCTAAAACAGAGTGTAGATAACACAGCTGGTAATGTTTAATTAAAATATTTCTTCTGCTTTGGTGAAACTTAATTCTCTATTGAATCATATTCAGAAACATCTCCTTTGCTGAGAAACAATCAGGAAAGGCAGGATTCCCAAGTGTGCACCCAGTTCCCCATACCTAAGAAAATATCAGAGATTATCTCCATTTTRTTGTCAGGAAATACCACCACAGAAGCAAAAGACTTCAAAGCAGAATAATCAGRGAAGTTATTCCTTTCCTCACGAGCCCCCTTCAGAAGGATGTGCTCAAGTTATTGTAGAATATGCAATCAGTCCCCAAAMACCACTGGGAAAAGAATGGAAAACAGCCAAGTTTTGAACATTTTTAAAGAATCAGAAAACTGAATTTGGATAACTAAGAGTACTGGAACTGAACAGATTCTGTAACGTAACACAGCCAAAAGCTTGCCAAACTCGACATTTGTATAATTGCTTACATGCACATAGRAGACTTTTTGCTCAAATAGTTGAAGATGAGCCTTTGTGTAAAYGTGTTGAAAGCAGAAAATACCACCTGCTCGAATAATAAAGGGAAGAAAAAGGTTTCTGAACTTTTTACAGGACAGAGTTTGATCATCCAACAATATCTGCATGGCACTAGCAATTAAGTGCAATCAGAGTTTAACATCTTCCAAAAGTTTTCTGAATTGTGCTAGCTGTTGTTCTTGCAGTGAAAAACTTAGACATCTCTTGCCACTTAACAGCAAGGAAAAGGCCAGCAGGTCTGCTTTTGCCAAACATYTACAAGTGTTTTGACATATTACCTCTCCCAAATACAAACAGCACAGAAGCCATGTCCTTTCTGTGTGGCTCCTTAACATTACAGCAAATTACTACTGCAAAATAATTTGGCRGTAGGGGTCTCCAGAGAGAGAAAGACAGATGATGCAGCAGAAGCCTAGAAACCTTAAAAATGAATACAATTTAAAGTCTTTGTAAGACCAAACTCCATGTTATATCAGATCAAAATAACATTTGTGTGATAGGCTTCTCAAAATCTAATGAAAAATGAGCTGTAACTTTAATTTTCTTCTCAATCCAATCTTTAGTATCATAATTCTGGTTCTTGTGCAAAGCTCATAGAAAGCTAACACTTCTCTTTTAAAAAAGGCCTTGAATATGACCTTTAAAAAGGCCTTGCAACTAATGCTGTTTCCAGTCTGTAAACAGCAGCCTACATGAAAAAACATAATGATTTAGAAACTATATAAGCTACAGAAAATTGTCAGTGCAAAGAAACAGATACAAAGGAGWAGGTGGCACTCACTTAACTTATGCATTATAACCTTCAACCAATACTGCCTGAGATTCTTAAAATGCAAGCAAAGTTACTTTGAAAGAGCAAACAAGTCCTTGAAAAAGACTACATTTTGTTCCTATCAGCATTTTCCAGATCAATACTCTCCATAAACTGCAAGTTGGTCTTCTCTCTTCTTCACCAGTTACACAACATTTTCWGAATGCCATCAATGTTCCAATAGGAAGTTTCACAGATGAAATCCTGTCAGACATGTGGTGAAGATGTTTGAAGCACAATCAGCATAAGAAAACATCTTTATCACAGATACAATTGTTTCAGAAAACTATCTATGCTCTGGCATGCACTAGGCCAGTAAAAATATATCATTCACAAAAATATATATGTGATGTTTTATTATTGTAGCACAAGACTCTGATTTATTAAAAAAGYATACAGACTTAGTGTACTGAGTCTGGCTGAGCTGTCCCTGTCCCACTGGACAKGGAAGTGACAGAGCAGCTTGGTGAGCACCTGGCATCCAACCAAGATCAGCACTACAGTCCTTTTTGGCACCCAGTGTAGAGCATGAGGGATGAACCAAAAAGACTATAGTGGGTTGACCCTGGCTGGATTCCAGGCACCCACCAGAGCAGCCCTCTCACTCTCTTCTGCAGCTGGACACGGGAGAGAAAATATAATTAAGGGTTCAGAAGTTGAGACTTGTAACTAACAAGTCTCAACTAACAAGTTGAGATAGTAAAGACTGGGAGGGATCACTCAAATACTGTCATGGGCAAAACAAGTTCAAATTAAAGACATGAAATTAATTTATTATGAACGAGGTCAGAACAGGATAATGAGAAGCAAAATAAGACTTTAAAAGCACCTTCCTCCCACCSTTCCCTCCTTCCTAGAACTACCTCCTCCTCCAGTTGCATGAGGAGACTGGGAATGGGGATTATGGCCAGTTCATCACCCAAGGCTCCTCCTGCTGCTCAGGGAGAGGAGTCTTTCCCCTGCTCCACCATGAGATCTCTCCCACAGAGACAGTTCTTCATGAAGTCGTCTAACATGCAACCTATTAGGACTCTCTGGGATCTGCTGTTTATCTGGCTGTCACCCCACGTCACCACCCACTCATCCAGTCCACAYTTCCTGAGTTTGCCTTTAAGGATGTTGTSACAGACCGTGCCRAAAGCCTTGSTGAAGTTGAGGTAGACAATATCCAATGCTCTTCCCACATCCATCCCAGTTGTTTCATTGTTGAAGGAAATCAGGTAGATCAGGCAAGACTTACCTTTAGTGAATCCATGTTGACTACTCATTACCATCTTCTTGCCATCCATGTGGCTAGAGATGGTCTCCAGAATGAGATGATCTATCACCTTCCCAGAGATTGAGGTGAAGAACTCAAATTGCACGTAATATGTTGTCATAAAAATATTCCATAGTTAAAGGGRTCACTGCCTACCTTCAAGTTAGATTAGTCCATACATGTGTCCAGAAGTTGTGTTATGTCCATTTTCTTCTTTAAAAAAGGTATTAGACTGTCATTTCTTTCAAACACCCTTCTCTATCCCCTGGAAAGCCCTTCTGTAAAATTTGAAGATTGCGATGAGTTCATTTGTCCCAGTGGTTATCAAAAGGTGATGTGTTTCTCCTTAGGCCTCTAAAGTTTAAACTACCTAGATGTTCTACATTAAACTTTGGGAAATATGTGTCCTAAATCTTTAAAGCATAAATGGGTATAACAGTTGTCAGGGCTAATTCTAGAAATWTGTCCAGATTCTCTGTTAGTAGCATGGATTTTCATACAAGCCTATAGCCTTAACATAACCTGTAGAACTGACTTTTCAACCAGTGTGTATCTCATTCAAATAACCTAAAAGTTATTCAAGTTTCCCTAAAAGGTGATGGATAGAAAGAAAGGAAATTAGTTACTTTTGAGACATAARTGAAACCCAAAAAAAGCCTCCTCAGATTTCACTTTCTATTTATTGCCAAAGTACAATACGTCAGTGCAAGCACTAACCAAATGCTATCCATAAAGTGTTACCTTTGATGGTTCTACCAGAGGAATGAGAGCTTCTCTAATTTCTGGGTTGKAGATGCATTATGCATCTACATAATGTGAGAATAGAGGTCTGATGATAAACTCTTGCACCTTAACAAAAAAATGTTCTAACACTGCTGGGATGTCTCAAACCTTCTCCAGGTAGTATGTCATCCCCAAAAAAGCTAAGAGCAAGGTAATGACATGACCTGTCATGAGAACACAGGACTCAGGCTTTATTTATTTAGAATCCTCTTTATTAGAAAAACAGCAATCTTTAATTTAGGTAAGAGTTAAAAAACCCAAACAATTGAGGAATGGAAGCAACTGCATAAAGAAAACCTAAGACAAGGGAAGATAATTTTAGTTTACAAACTAAAATTTGTTCTTCCTGTATCAAGTTCTGTACCTTATCTATCCTGTGAGACTGAAACTAGTCTTCTCCACCCCTGATTMAGAGAACACTGGTAAGTATTTTTCACATGTTATTTAAAGATGGACACCCCTCATGAAGCAGAGAGCAGTGATGAGAATATTACCCGTTTGTTCTTTCCCTGCACAGGAATTTCCATTTTTTGTTTTACTCAATGTTTATAAAACTTCCCATCTTTTATAACTGGTGGCAKTGTTTCACATAGTAACATTGTCATTTTAAGTTATATGCTTCCTATTTTGATAGTTAGACAAACAAGCATTCATTTTSTTACAGCCCATTTCAAGAAAATATAATAAAAAATATTTATTAACAGTCTTAGAATTTTAGAAATCACCTGACTGGACTAATTTCCTTACTAGTACTACTATAAAGGCAAAAAAAGAAGCAACACATTGTAAAATTGGGGATTAGGTCCTTAGAAGAGGGATCTTCCTCTGCATTTATTTTAGGGAAACTCATCACTATAAAATTTTTTAAAACACCAGCTATTCCCAGTTGAAATTATTGGCTTTTCTTGACCTCAGTATCTGGCAATAAGCAAGCTTTTCTGATGATACATCAAGAAAAGTAAACTATTTCTCTGAGATTAGATAAAATAAAAAGTACTTCAACAGAGAGACATAAATTCAGTTAAAAGAATTTTCTTACGAGTGTTGGTTTTGCGAATATAAACCTTGGCTAAAACATAAAATGACATTTCTCATTAAAATAATAGTTTCATTTTAAATAGACTAAGTACTTTTAATTAATAAACATAGTATTTGAAGACATTCAAATGAGGATTTTACTGAAATCACTATGAAAGTAGCATTCAGTTGTCTGGCTTTAAGAGATGCAGTACTCATTCTGAATAGCAACTGAGTAATTAGGAGTGGTGGCTTATGAAGATATCTGCACAGAATGAAGAAAAAGCAAGAATGCATCAGTTCTGTGCAAGACCTGAAATGATTRCATTTTAGACACATGTTTATCTTCACCTTATTTATGGATTTATTTCTATAACTGAGAGAGTACCAAGCTTCAGTTTCAAATTCAGGAGGAATAGGGAAAAGTAGTCAGCATATTCACAAAACTTATACCCTTCTTGGCAGAAAAAGCTGCTTGCTTTCTTTGAACTGTCAATTGCGGGAGCATCAACACATGTTAGCTCTTTAAAAATGAAAATCAGGACACCAGTTGCAAATGTTTTTTTAAGAAAAGGTCTTGAAATTTGCTGGAAGTTCATCCCTATTTTACTCACGTTGCTTGTGTACTATTCTATTTTCTTCCACACAATCTCTTTTTTAAGTTTTTAAGTGTCCAAAATCCTTTATGGGGGAGGCTAGTCACTGTAAGATTAAGGCTTTGAAATCTCTGTGCATAACCTGACATGTAGAAACAGCTGCTCAGCAYCTGCCTGTATCTGAATTAAAATGTAATGATGCCTTAAGATTTTATCTTTTATATTTTTCAGACCTAGTACTGCATTATTTCATACCTCTGAACTACATACAGAGTGTTAGTAAACTCTCTTCACATTTTGGTCAGACAAAACAACCCTTCCAGGCCTGAGAACCAAGGACACCCTCTGCCTCAGGCCCKAAAGTAWAAACAAAAGTGAATCTGGACAGAGGAAAGCAAACTGGGGGAATATGACTTCATTWCCTGAGGCTGTCACTGAAKGATTAACCCCTGGTATGCAAACAGACCAAACTTATACCTGTCTGAAAAACTCATGACCATTGTCCATCTTGGGTGTAGCCTCTGGAGAGCTTTTGACTGCCCAAGGTGTATSTATTGAAGGCCTTTCATAAAAACCCACTTTATTATCTTAATTTTGTCTRGCCTCTGTTCTAAGTAGCCACTCCAAGGCATCAATCCAATACACCCCTCAAGCTTTAATTAATCACAGATTTTCATCACTTYGCTGAAAATAATTATTCTGGTAACATCAACAATTTATTGTTTAAGGACAAAGTATCTACATCACTGTATTAGAAATTTGAGTGAAAAAATAGCCTTACCAGAAATACACTGTCAGCAGCCCATTTTCCAGAGAAGAATTCACAGCTTCTTTATTCCTGACTTTGGTGTTATTATTTAATATTGAGATAAATTCCCTYAGTTTTCCCACTACAGAAATACGAAGGTAAGTAGACATGTGTGACTCCTTCATCACTGCAAACAACTAAAGAAGCAAAATCAATACTAGGATTGCAAAAACTTTTTGTGCATACTTTCCCTGAGAGCAAATAAGGTTAGCTAACATAAACAGTTTTCTGCATACTTGAACAATCACAAAAAGAAGATACATACGGGCACAAAACAAAAAAAAATACAATAAAAAAAGACCCACACAGCCTGTTCCACTTCCCATTCAAATATTTTTTTACTGTCCTATCAAACAATCTACTGTTAGTCAGTATAGTATCCTATTAGTCCTTGGTCCAGAAGAGAGAAATTACCACATAAAAAAAAAAAAAAAAAAAAAAAAAAGAAAAAAAAAACCAAAGAAGTAAGAAAACAATTGAGAAATTTTGTAAAAGAAGACTGAATTAGTGGAAGGTAGATATGTCAGTCAGAAATAAAAGCAGAAACCATGACATTCCAGTAGTTAAGGAGTCTTTGCAGCAGAAGAACTACATTGATTTATTCTCAGCTTGGATATTCTAAGTCAGGAGATGCAAACAAGCAGTAGGAATCTTGTAAGACAACATGCTTTAAGACATGTAATTGTCTAAGTCTTARTAAGTCTGTGCATTTATGGAACTAAAAACAAAGCATATGAAGCATCCTAAAGCATTTCCTTCTTTTCTAGGCAAACTAGAATTTGCATTTTCCCCTGAGCAGAGTGCAATACTTTGCAAGGCAATTAGGACATTTTTTAGAAGACTCCAATGATCCTGCCACATCATTTATTCCAAATTCCTAACTCAAATCCTGAATCTAGATTTATAGAAGGTAAGTAATATCAAATACAATAATGATCCTACTGTGAAAATGAGAAAAATATTGTCCATTAGACAAAATCTTTAATCTTTACATCACTAGAAAAAAATTTCTCCATAATTCAATTACAGATTTTTAAGTGAAATACTGTTCAGATTCAGCAGGAAGTCACATAACCTTTATACTTCCTGACACCCATCTCGTGCTTGTTCTTAAATGTTCCCAATTATATGATTTCTAGCTTGGAAATTGKAAATTGCTTACTCCACCATTCATTGCTTTTCAAAACTACACACTCAAGCAATCTTGACATAAATAAATTCATAATTAATGAARAAATTATTTAAAGTATCAAAATCTCCATAATGGAAAGGATGCCTTATGGACACTTGTACGAAGCTGCTGTTTTTCTGATCAAATGTGAAGTATTTAAGGGCAGACACACRGGTTTTTATTAGAATTGGCTTAGACTTCTAATACATATTGTTGCAAACCATAGAAAATAATTTGTTTTAAGAATTGTTTTCAGCTGCTTTTTAGTACCTGACAAATGTTTATTCCTCTTTTTTGTTGGTTTTATTTTTTTCTTTCAGATCCATATGCCCAGTCAGGAAGGTCCCAATTCCTGTATTAATTTAGGCACTTATTGCAACTACGCCCTTCTAAAACTATCATTCTGATGGCCAAGAAGTTAATCAGCTGTTGACAATGTGTGAACTGCCACTGCTTTCTGAGCTTTCTCTATGTCTTTTTCCCATAGAGGGTTTTCTCAGAACAGAGAAATAGAGGTCAAGTAGAGCAGTGGAGGCTCAGGAAAATAAAGAGATATTGTCAAGGGAAGAGGTGTATGGACATGGCACCTTGGGAAAGGAGGCACTGGTTTGTGCCCACAGCTATAAAACACCTACTAATGGTTGCAGGGGTTTTGTTCTGGGCCTTTTGGCTCTTTGTGTTTCATAAAGAGGAAGATCCAGAAGCAGTTTTCAGTGCAAAAAAGAACAAATAAATAATATATTAAAAAGTAAAAGRCATAAAATTCTCATATAACCTGGAGCTATAGACCAATGAAGTACTAGATAGCTGTAAAAGCATGTTAGGAAACATAAAAGTGACCCCAAGTGTAAGCCAAGTATATAAGAAGAAAACCACAACCRTAAGACACATCATATTCCTCACAATAAAGTTCTCCAGARAYTGTTGACCTACAGTGCTGCCATTTKCAGCAGTTTGAAGCTACCAACGAGCTACTGAAGCATGCTATGTTTCCATAATTGCTAAATGTCTGATTTTRTTTTTGTGCCTGTCTCAATTTCTATTTCAATGTAAGCATACAGGTATCTTATGAAAAATATTAACTTCTGTCACAGAWATTTGTCTGCATCTAAAGRCAAWGYTTCTAACAGCTTGCCACATGAAATATTTTCAGTTGATACCCTACATAAATAGAGATAGATATATTTCTCCCTTGAGTAAAAGCCTTGAAGGCTTTTATTTCACCTTTGTCAAAACTTCATAAAACCTGGTATTGCCTAATTCATAATAAATTCATAGACCTGCATTAAAAAAAAAAAAAAGAACAACAAAGTGTAGGAGCATTTTCACTTTGAGCAGCCTGGTCTAGGGAAAGCATCCCTGCCCACAGTAGGGGAATTGGAAGTAGAGCATGTTTAAACTCCCTTCCAACCCAAACCAATCCATGTTTCTATTATTGGAAGCTTTCTTTGATTAACAATGAATAGATGTGGTATGCTAAGAGGCAAAATTTCTCTTTGCAAATGGAATCAACTGCCCAGTAGCAGAATGTATAATAAACAGTTTAGAAGGTAMAGCAAGTAGCTCCTGTACTCCTGAGGCAAATGGCACTTTTGAGTTCTGCAAATACTGTTACAAATAACCTTATTGAAAAGTCAGAGAGAATTCTCAATACATCTTTTCACTTTATGAAAAATAATTTCATTTTATTCTCCCCAAAAGAAAGAGGCTTTGTTTTTCTTTCTTTCTTTCTTAGAAATGCCATTTCTGTCTAGACAAATGCTAGTGTCATGAGAAACAAAATAAAAGAAAAATAACTACTCAAGAATAGAAAACATATTCTACTTATTTGAAATGCTTCTTTTTGCTAACTGCTTAATGTCAGTATGCAGCATGTTGTGCTTAAAATGAAATTATTATAGTAAGAAGAAATATTATAACARAGTTTGAGGAAAAACAGGATTCTTCGGTGTTTCACAGGTGAAGCATGTTTTCAGGGGGAGATGGAATGAGAAAGAAAAATACAATATTTAAGAAAATTTCAYATGAAATAAAAGCAATTTGTAATTTCCATTGCAAGTGCCACCGAGATGACAGAATTTCAAATATTTTCCAATTTTTAAATTTTGTTTTGAGAAATATCCTTTATATGCTACCCCAAGAGAAAGAAAAGGTTGTTGAAWCCTAAGGTACATTCAGAATCTTATRTAGTGCAAAATAACTGATTTGTGTAGAGTTCTATATCCAATTTCCTTTTATTCAAGGTAAACATTTTTTTTTCAGCTTTGCCTAAAACTTGGCTTCTGAGTATTTTAATTAACTTCTGAATATGCTACAACTTCTCCTTAGAGGGTGGGACTCACATGAAAATGAAAGCTTCTTGTATTCAAGTTTATCTTGTCTTCAGAATTAAAGAGGGAAGGACTATTCCAACCAGGTGAGTGAGCCAAGCAACAGAACCCTCTGCAGCTGGGGTGTGATTCAATGCCAAGGAGCTCTGGAAGGGGCGTCTAACAAAGCATCCTGCTATTGTAGTGTCCATGTCCACTGACCATGATCTCCTTCTGTCATGCTAGGGGTGCAGCAGTCAGAGTCAGCCAACCCAYACAGTCAGCACAGAAAAGGGCCAGAAGCTCAGCCAAGAGTAGTGACCACAGCCTGGACAAACAGCAGTGACTTGCCACAATGCAGTCCCCAGTACCAACCCTGGAAAAACAGCCCCTGACCCATCAGAGGGAAACACACATCTGTAGGSCTGTAGGGTTGTCTGGTGCTCCTTGCTGGGTCTGGCACGAGGTAGGAAGACTCCTTTCCCATGGGAAGTTTGTGCAGGTATAAACTGTTCTGTCAAGGAAATTAACTCCAAGAGGGAGACAGTGGTCTGTGCAGCATCTGAGATGTAGAAAAGGAGAATGGTTGAAAGAAAWGCAGTGGATATTTTTTATCTTAAGTTTAGCAAGGCTTTCAACATCATCTGTCTGTTTTTATAGAGAAGAAGATCAAGTATGAGTAAGAGAAAGTGAAGAGCTGTTGAACTCAAAGTGCTGTGATCAGCAGCACAAAGTTCAGCTGGAGGCCAGTAACTAGTGCTGTACTCCAAGGATACAAGGGCCAGTGTTGTTCAGTGTCTTCACTGGTGACCTTCTGTGTGRCTGCACTAAGTGCACCCTCAGCAAGTTTGCAGATGGCACAAAACTAGATCCTATAAACAAAYTTGTACTACAGTAACAAAAGGGTCACATTACTACCAGACCACTGTTAACTTTTGAGTCCTGTGTTTTATTTCAATATAGGGACACTCTTTTTTTTTTCTTTTACCCATGGAATATATATGTGCACTGCAATAGAATTCTACCTATTATGGATGCACTGTATCTTGATCAGCAGAGGAATTAACAATCAAATTATCCCTAGAAAACAATTGTCATTAAGATTTTTTTAACGCTTGCATCTTGAAAAAGATGAGATTGAAGAGTAAGAACTTTACAATAATATTAATTAATAGATATTTTCTAACTAATCCCAYCTGCCTAATTGTTTTCCTTATAGCATAAACTATCAGTTAGGTTTTATCCATTTTCAGTCTTTCCAGCTTCATTTTTTTTCTGAAAAAATCTACACACTTTGAAATCTAACATGCTCRCTTTTAAGTCTCTTCATGCAATGACTCTTTCATGACTTGAAGGTGTAAGAGGACATATTATATATCTGCTTATCACCCAAAAACTTAATTTTTTCCTCTTTTAATCTCTAATCTATAAATGTATGACCAAGAGTATGACCAAGAGTATGACCAAGAGTGAGAAACAAAAAATTATAGAGAAATAAGTTAAATATGAAGCCTAAAACAAATTATTTGTTTGAAACAAAGGTTTTCACATGTGACAATAAGAATTAAATTTACCCAAGAATTAGGTAATAAGGAAAATTAGGTAATTAGGAAAATAAGTCATGGCTCAGCCTCAGCCAGCAATTAAGCTACACAGAGAGCGGGATAGAGGAAAGAATGTGAAGCCTAAAAGAAAGCTCATGAGCTGAGATAAGAACAGTATGTCCTAGGCTGCAATGTAAGATGTGCCCAAAGTATGTATTCTATCACCATCTTCATGGGTTGTTGGAGACAGGTGTTTTCCTGCCCCCTCCCTCAGGACTATCTGCTGTTAATGGCCCATCAGTGCCATGGTCAATGACTCACAGGTAACTCCTCTCGGGAGCTGTCTCTGCTTAATGGGCAATCAAGGACCCGTTGTGTGACTCATAGAATGATATCAGCCCATTGGGAGATGCGCTGTCCAGGGGGGAGGAGCCAAATATTCCCACCTGGATATAATCTTGGGCTTGGGACARCACAGGAACCTTTACAGGATTCCCAGAGGGCAAGAGCTAGTACATCTTTTGATGGGATCACTGCTTCAACAAGGCTRCTCCATCTGGACTGCTACCACCACCCTAAATAACAGGGTGTCAGGTTGTATTCTGACTCTGCAAAGGGTCTTTTTTTACCATTGCATTTATTTTACTGTTTTCCTATTAAATTGTGTTTCTGACTTGGAGTCTCTCATTGCTTTCAAACCAGTACACAGTAMAATAATGATAATAAATGAAAACATAARGAAAACAAACTATGCAAATGAARAAMAATTTTTCATTATCAACTGACYGATGTCCAGCCTATTCCYAAGCACTGCTCCCCACTGGCTACCTCTCCTCTTGGTTTAGATGCTGAGCATGTCAWATGGCATGGAATATCCTCTTAATCAAAGGGAGTCAGCTTTCCAGCTGTGTCCCCTCCAAACTCCTTATTCACTGGAGACCCACTCACTGACAGGCAGGATGAGAAACTGAAAAGTGTGACTTAGTGTAAGTTACTGCTTGGTAACAGCTAAAAATCAGTTACTTGTCAACATTATTCTCAGCCTAGCTCTGAAACACAGCCCTATACTACCTGCTAGGAAGAAAATTGACTCAATCCCAGCTGAAACCAGGCAAGGAAGAAAAACAATCTTCCTTTTGTTTGTAATGTTGTTATTGTTTGGTTTGGTACAAGGCTTCAGCAGTGCCTTTAAGAAAAGCTATCTAAACTGGAAGTTTGAAGTAGAAAAGAAGATAAATTTTGGTGGTTTTCTCTGGTAGCACACTAGGGGTGTTCATCACTAGGATTTCAACTGCACTTGTGGACAAACCTGTGTTTTTTGCATATAAAAGAGCAGAGGAGGAAGAAGCAGCTACAACATTCAGAYTTATGCACATGAAATGTAATTTTAAGACCTCTCAGTTTGCTGAGTCTCATACAATTTTTTTYCCAAGTTGATCAAATTCACTAAATGAAAAATCATGTATAATGTGACTTAAAGGGAAATAAAGATATGAAGAGAACATCCCAGTCAGAAATAGTAGGAAGGGTAATTGAATGCACAAAACAGCTGGTTATGAAAAGTACATTATAAGAGTCAATCCTGCTGCAGCAAGGTGTGATATTTGTAAGTTCAGTTATTGATGATGTTTTTAACTTTAGGCTTTAACTACATAGGAAAAAGTATCATGTTAGTGAGATTACCTAGGTAAAAAATAATTCTATGGCAGGTAACCCTCAGCAGTATCAGGATGTTCACATTTTTTTTTTCCAAAACCACCTCCAACATTTTAAGTTTCTCCCTACAACCCTTCATATTCCTGTATTTTTGTGCTACAAGCCATTAGAGAAACCGGGGTCCTATGTGTGGTGCATTTCTAAGGGTTACCAATGTGAATTATTTAAACTCCTTAGCCAGTAGCTGCCACAATTGCAGCTTCATGCATATCCATGATTGCAGAGAACCTGCGCAGTGCTGCGTTTGGAAGAGGAAATGAAACAGGAGAGGATGCATTTCAAAATGCTCACAGGCACTAGAGACTCTGAATTCTTCCTTTAACTCTGCTGTTGAARTCAGCCTTTCAAACTCACCTACACTTATTCCAAATTTCTAGCTTGTCTTCAAGGACTAAAGAGTAAAGCTTGCTGGTACAACCTTTATTAAGTCTGCATATAACTTCCTTAAACACATTTAACAATCATACATCTGAAAACAAACTGGATTTTTAAATTGTTATTATTATTGTTCCTTGTTCTAACCACTAAAGCTATGAACCCCAAATATAACTGCTAAATSTGTTCTGTAAATAATTGCAACGTGTTGCCTTTCTGGAATGTACTGACAGAATAAATTTGCACAAACAGGATCAGCTTAATCAAACACATATTTAGGGCCAAAAATAGCCTTGTTTWAAAAAAAAWMTMWAAAAWWMWTTWWTKRARRMYTYMRRA
>CADDXX010000042.1:122119-168015 GCA_902810485.1 Alauda arvensis
TTTTKTTKKYTKSTTSWTCTKYTSYTSMTKATTSTGAGCAATGGATTGTACACAGCACCAGGCCTTTTTTCAGGCCTCTTGTCCTGCTTTGATGAATCTCTGCATAGAAATATATTCTAGGTCTGACACTTAGAGTTTCCTTCTCTAAGATATTCTTCATGTCATTCTTTTCCTCATCAGGAGGAAAAATAATTTTTTTCCCTGAGGTTTTTAAAAATATATATCTGKATTACTTCATTACAAATGTCTCTGTCATGAACACAAATAATAYAAAATTATAACTTTTGTGGGCATAATTACTCAGATTAAAAGTGCATCTTAGCTTCTCCCATATCAATGGTTCAGATGAAACCTATGATGCTAGAGAYTGTATTTTATAACCATTAATAATAATTAGGGCACTGCTGTCCATCTGAAGAGAATTCATGGGTTCAATGATTCCTGGAGATATCAATTTTGTCCTACCTATAMAAGTGTCCCTTCTCTACCCCAGAACACAGAGTGCTGTTCTGAAATATTTCTGTGTTCTAGCTTTTATAGTAAAAATAAAAACAAATCTGTGATTTGTTTGTTTGTGGTATTTTTAAATTAGTAAAAGTGCATAATTCAGCTTCCGTATTACTTTGACTAGAATTCAGCAGGGAATAACATTGAGAAATTAATAACAGAACTTGTCTCTTTTTACTCTCTGGAATGCTACTGCTCTCTATCTAATTTGCTCCCCTAATCCAGTGCTGTGCTACCTAGAATATTTCTGGTCTCATAAATATCACAAGCCATAGCTCCTTTGCTTTATCACACAGAAATATGTTCAAGAGATGCTGGGACAGAAATTATTTCTGAAATTATGAATCACCTTCAGCTTTTGAAATTGCTTTCCATTTCTCATTYTCACTCTCCCTTTCCCTTTTAAATAATTTCTCTTTGCTATTTATATCCTTCTATGATTTAAAATTGCTACAACATGTCCTTCTACCAGTCATCATTTATAAAAATTTGATAGTATTTGGGACCCATCTCTTGATCACCTCAAATTATTAAACTATTTTTTCTAGTTTGTTAGTAGCTCTGTCTCTCAAAGTCTTTTACGTGCTCTCAGAGGACCGGTGAAACTCCTTTAGGAGCTCTCTTCATGATTTTATCATGGTAGCTTCCAAAAAGGAATACTCATAAGGCAAATGTTCTAGTTCTGTAAGGTATCCGTAAAAAAAAAAAAGTAAAACCTTGCAGAAATTATTTACAAATGTAGTCTTTTCAGGAAAAAAAAAAATACTTAGGAACCTTTAGTAATTGATAAACCAATTAGTTATCTGCCTGCRTTTCTTCCAAGAGAAGTTACAAATACAGCTTTTAGTTTTTTCCTTTTTTTCTGTAATTGTTTGAGTGTTAACGGTGGTAGAAACAGAAACTACCTAACCTTTCACAGACAAATGCCAAGGCTTTAGAACTATTTCATTTCTAATGTGATGAACTCCTTTTCTTTTATGGTCAGATAATTGTTCCATATTGAAATTCTTAAACAGACCATATCTCTGGTGCATCTATGATTCCAGTACAGAAACACAAGAATATTACTGTTTCATTTATGCCAAGTTCCCTTTTTACTACTTTGCACAATATAACTGTTTTTATTTATTTCACGCTTAGATAATGTTCAAGTTGTTTCGGTTTCTTCTTAGTTTTCATAACAGTATGTCTAGTTTGAACAGAAGTTGCTGTTACACAGACTTCAGATGCATTTGAAAATTTAAATTCTAAATAACTGCTCAAGTAACATTGTTTTCATCCTCAGGGTTTTTTATCATTTGATTCCCCAAACTKAAAATTTTAATTTCAAAGATATAACTTTTTAAAGTGCATATGCTCTCACAGTGTTATGATTTAACCCCAATCAATAACTGAGCCTCATACAGACTCTCACTCACTCTGTAGCRGAGAGATGCGGACAAAGGAAGAAGAGCAGAATTGAGAAAATTTATGGGTTGAGATAAAGACAATTTAATAGTGACTTTCAAGCAGGAGTCATGGCCACAAGTAAAACAAAACCAGGAATTCACTTGAGACTTTCGACTGGCAGGCAGGTGTTCAGCCACCCCCACAAAGGATGGGTCCTATCACGGAGAATGTTGATTTGGGAATACAGTGTTCTGAACACCCCCCTTTTTCTCTTTCCAGTTTCAGTGCTGCACATGATGTCATAAGGAGTTGGATATCTCTGGAGTCAGCTGGGACCAGCTGTCCCAGCTGTGTCCTCTCACAGCTCCTTGTGCACCCTCAGCCTGCTCTCTGGTGGGCTGGGGTGAGACACAGAACACCTTGGCTCTGTGTAAGCCTTGCTCAGCAATAGGCAAAAAAAAAAAAATGCCTCTGCTATCAACACTGTCTACAGCACAAATTCAAAACAGCTGTACCAGCAACTGTGAAGAAAATTGACTATTCCAGAGGAAACCAGCACACTCCAGGAGGCAAGGGCTATCAGTTTCTATATTATAAAAGACTTCAGTATATCTGCTGCTTTTATTGAGCCTAACCTTTTCAACGGGATAATTACTCTCCCACTTTTGCATGGTTAATTTTGCATAATATCTGTTCTGTTGTAGATGAAAAATTGTCTCTCATTTCTTTCCCGTCAATGAATTTGTTTTCTGTATTGTCTTGCCATTTTCTTTCTTCTTCCATTCTCACATTGTGAATTCAACACTTCGGAATCAGTTTTACTGCTACATTTTTCCCTGCTGTGGTAGATTTGCTTTGCATACAGATCTGAAAGAATATTATATGTTTCAGCAGATTAAATATAGATACTTTGACTTTCAGAATTCCTTTGGATGCTTCTGGGAAGGACCCGGGGTCATGCTGTGTAACCATCGTGTGAGACYGTAATTGATCAGGGCAGAATGTTATACTAACGTTGTATTTTTTATGTTACCTATGTTATAAATTATACTACATATTGGACAAAATAGTCTCACCACTTTTCTTATGTCCATACTGGTTTCCAACTATAATGATTGTAAATTCCATCAATTCAGCAAGATTTTAATTTTTTTAATCCCCTCAAGCTAAAACAGGTTAGATAATATGTAATTATAATAATATATAATATGTTACTGCTTTTAGATGACTGTTAGAATAAGATAAGACCAGTTCAGCTGGTGGAAACCTTAAACAAGTGGTAAGACCCTCAGCAGTGAGTTCAACAGAAAGTCTGTGGCCTTTATTAGTAACGACAAAAGTTTATTTACTGGTCCAAATTCTCCTAGTCTGGAACTGGTCCAGAACAAGAAATACCTTAGTGCTGGCAAAAGATTTTACCTACTTCTTAACCTCAAAGTCTGAAAATTTAGCTTTATAAACACAACAAAATTATTTATTAATATGCATGGGAAGTTCTAGAAAAATTATATTAACTAAATATCTTTGCTTTTTGCAAATATTAGAATTGGATCTTCTGTTTTTGTTTAGGTATTACGGAGTAATAATTCACTGGAATCTAGAAGTGGATGTAGTGTCGAGACAAGTTACTTTTATTTTAGCCCTACTGTAGGCTTTTCTCACAAAGGCTAATATTGTTTAAATGTCTGCAGTCCTACTAAGCAGGGTAGTGGGGGGATTTAAGATAGTATGTGTGAAAAAGCAGAAGAGATAAATCCCTAGGGGCAACATGGCTGGGAAAACTAATTGTTATACAGAATCCATGGTATTCAGTTATGTTTTACAATATACATTACATAAAAATTACTACTGCAGCTAGTGAACCAACTGGCTAAAGGAAACTGCTAATATATATTTTAAAATCTGTTAAGCAAGACTTGGCTGTTTGGTCATGACTGCAAAGATTTGCACATCACATTCTTCTGTCAAAATTAATTTTTTTGCTTTTTATTGTCAAAATCTATTGATAAAGAGCAGTTCATAAGCTAACAGCAGCTATACAATCTTCACTATTATATTCCAAACAAGAATTCCAGAAGCCTAAAATTATATCCCTAAAACTATCTAATATATAAGTGATCTGATTTATAAAATCACTTCTTCAACCCTCAGATATCAGTAGAATTCAAAGAACTAAGAGAACTATGTTAACTAAGAAGTAGGATTAGGCCTTTTCATACATAACTTAGTTTAATTGTATTCCCTGCAGCAAATACAAATTTTCATTTTTCCATGCTGTATATTGGAAATATTTTGTGACCATACTGGTGCCAGTGGCTGCCTCTCTGATGGTGTTCTTCATCTCTATAATAACTGAAAGTGTGGGATTGGTTTGGTTTGGTTTGGTTTCTAATATGGTTGCCACGATCTTTTTGCTTGTTTGTGAGGATAAATACCATCTAAATACCAACTTTCCTTTCATTTGCATGGATCTACCAGATGTAATAAATCAGCTCAGACATTTTGGAATATAATGAAGCTCACTAGATTAATTATGAGAACTTTCTTGTTGTCTGTTGCCAAGTTTTGGTCAATAGGATTGGTGCTAAGAAGAGTAACATTGCTGCAGGGAGTTTTCAAGGCTAAAACACTCCCTCTCTCACGTTCATTAAGTTCTGAGTTGTTTTTCCCTTTTCCTTCATGATAATTATATCTATATACCACAGAAACCCTTTTTGGAGTGTGTTTGCTCTCCCTGATTGGATTCAAATGAAAACCTGCCTTTCTCTGTGGGCTGATTTCTTTTTCCCGTCTAATCAGAAGCATGGCCTGAATCCTAATTACAAGTTAGGGACTTAATGAATGAACTTTGAGAATATTAATTTAATGCTTGAAACACCAGCAAATAGAGTGAATGGTTTATTTAGGGCTTGCTTCATGAAGTCTCCTTTTAGCAGCATTAGAATTTAAGGTTTAAAATGAGAACATGTTGAAAAACAACATTTATTCCTCAATGAGAGGAAATTAGTAAAGACTTATAAAAATGAGGAGGTGAATTAAAGGAGGGGAATAAAGAAAGGTAGGTGTAATTAAATAGAGATTTTCCAAATTAATGATCTCGAACATTTTAAGTCATTTTTAGTTACAACAGTAAAATCAAAGGCACAGGAATATGTATTACTGTTGATTTTTCAGGCATAATTCATTACTTAAGTGCATCTGAATTCATGTTTGTTAACAAGCCAACTTATACCTGCAGTCTTGGTTTCTGGTGAAAAATTGGGTTCCTCCCAGTGCACTGGGATTACTTGAAAAAGATGGTGTTTTTGAACACCTGAACACCACTCTTGATTGAGTGTAAAACTTGAGTGAAGACTTCCTCTAGGGCTTTTAAAAGCTTTCATTTGGCTAAGGGCATTAATTGGTCATATTGATAGCTGGGATACTAAGGAGCAGTAGTTTTCTCAGCACCGAGGAGAAAAGCCTTATTCTCCAGAAGCTTTTTTCCCCAACAGGAATGAACTATGCTGACACTCAACACCAATTCTGTAAGCACAGGGCTTTTACTCAAAACTTAATTTAATGCCCTTCTCACTGCAGTGTTTTTATTTTGTTTCTTTAATAGGATTCCAAAGAAAAGCTTTAGTTTACCAAAGTAAACGAAGTTTGAAATTCTGCCCATTCTTTTAAACATATAGGAGCTTCTTTAGCTTTTTGGTTTTTTAGTGGATTTGTAAAGAATGGGGTAAGAAAAAAAAATTAAGGTGGTGGATTAACAAATAAGAGATGAAATGTGGTGTATCAGGACTTGGCTGCCACCACCTTTAGAGTCTGAACAGACACCAGTGGGATTAGCTGCTAGAAATTTGACAAAATTTTACAAATGCTCTTCATTAAGCATCCTCAGCAATTGAACCTGTGTTTTTCTTGGACAACGTCATGATCACCATACAAACACCTATATCTTCTCTTTGTTTTCAACTGTTGGTATTTTAGGTTTTCTGGGGGGTATTTTTGTTTTGGTTTTTGTGGTTTTTTGTTTATTTATTTGGGTTTTGTTTGTTTGTTTCTAAGGAAAATTATTGTAATGTTGCACATAGAAGAGAGATGAGATTGTTTCTTTGTACCTGGTCAAGGCACAAGAACCAAGAAAGGTCTATTTGGAATGATTTCAAAAAGTTGAACTGTATGAATGTTTTCCCTTGGAAAACTTGGGAAAGGATATATGTTTATTTATACAGAACTCAAACACACTAGTTGGTGTTAGCATAGACCAAAACTGCAGTTCTTTTCTGCAGAGAAACTTCAGTCCCTTGTGCTCCATTTAATTAACAATGATCCATCTTTGCTATGGAAGAATAGACAGGGTTTTCTCTTTCTTTAATAGCTTTATTTTTAAATTTCATTCTATGGGCAAAAGGAAGAAAATAATAAACCCCATAAAATTATCAATAATTTTTCAAATATRTGAAAATGAAAACATTCCTCCAGCTATGCCCTTGAAGTCCCACTGTGGAGTTTTACCCTTGAGTAGACTAATTAAAACCATTGAGTTAGATTTCTATTGAAGCTTTTCATACATTTGTCTTCTCTCCAATAAAATTGTCCCATCCCTCTGAACACATTTATACCCATCATGCTGTTTTCTGTGAAAAAGTTGCCTTACCAAATCAGGCAACTATTTCAAGTTACACTGAATGCTGCCCTTCAACTCAAGTCCATATGCTTATAGGACCTGCTGCAATGGGCACTTAAATACAACTAYGACTCAATTTGTTTTACCTGTATTCATCTTCATTTAATCTGTCTCAATGTCTTGATCCATCATGTGTATCTCCTTTCAGGTAACACCAAATTTCTTTCTGCTATTTTAAAGCTTTTTTTCACATCCTGTTTCTTTAAAAAGAGCTCTTTGGTTTTGTATCCTCACTAAAAAATAATATACACCCTCTAAAGTCAATGGACCCTCAAAAATTGCTCACATTTTTATTACACAAAATTGAAAATAATTTTTTATTACAATTGATTTAAATTGGAACACAATTCATGTTTATGCAAGTTAGGGGAATGAAAATATACGTTGAGTAAACAAAAAGTTAATATGGCCTTTTTGAAAAGTGTTATGACTTGAAGTATCCACAGGTTCTTATATAAAACAGCTGCTGAGAAAACTAACCATAAAACTATCAGTGTTTACAAGATTTTTATTATACAAACCTAATGGTTCCCATGGTTTTAATGCACTGCAGAATAGTCTTTCCCCTTCCTTATGAACACAAAGCACATCTCCCTAAAGGGACTTTTCTTCCTACAAGCTATCAATGCAATCAAAACTAGTGATGCATTTTATTACATTACTGCCTCTTGGAGAAACATGGTTTTATTGTAATATTTCATAAAGATTTCCTGCAGGCAATGTAAAAAATAACTATCTAATAAAATTTAGTGGTGTGTTCTTGCAAACCCGATTAAAATATGATAGTAGGCTAGTAAATATATATATACTTTAAACTTATGATTAAAAATTATTATCTTAGGCTTCTGCTACTAAGCTTCTACTATCCTGCTTTTACCATGTGTGTCTCTCACATTCTTGTTAGAAAAATATGTGCATCAATTTTGTGATGAAAGTCATAAGAAAGAGCTTCAAAGTCTAAAATAAGCTTGGCAAGCCTGTTGTAATGCATATATAAAATACATGGACCTATATCTATGCATATAAACTGCATTAACAATGTATTAATTATCCTTAACAACATTAGAAAATTTGGTGATGAAAATCACTATGAAAAGAGATAAAACTTTCTAAAACATAGAAGGCAATTTTTAATAAAAAAACAATGGGAACATTAACACAGGTTTATTTTAGCCTACTAAGATTTATCTCCCTTTTTGATACCTAAGCTCAATAGAAATAAAAGATTACTCTAGAAGGCAGTTAAGAACAAGAAACCAATTCAGTGCATCTGATGTTGTGTATACATTGGCAAATAACAACACTATTCAGTCCTACAAGTACAGGTAGATTTGTGCAGCAAAGCAATTGGTGCTGAGAACCTGGAATTCACAGTAGGCACATTTATATAGATTTTTATTTCACAGTATCTGTAGCCTAGCCTTGAGTTTGATTGTGTCTTAGTAATTAGAGGGTATTAAGCACAATTCTGCCATTCATCTTTCAATTTAGTTTAATCTGAAACACATCCAGTSTGCATGTTCACAGGGTGCTTCACAAAGTCCTAAAAGGGGGGAAAATCAGAACGTTTATTTCAAAAGCAATCTCTAAATTATTATGAAAATATTTATCTAGATGCATTCTGAAATTCATTTTGGTTAAAGGAAAAGTTTAATAACATGTCTATTTGGTTTGCATGGCAAAGATTTGGTATCAGTGGGACTCCAGGGGCAGCTTCTGTGAGAAGCTGCCAGAAGCATCCCTCTCATCTGACAGAGCCAAACCCAGTTGCTCCAAGATGSATCTGCTGCTGGCTGAGGCAGAGCCCGTCCTTGACAGGGGCAGCACTCTGGGATAACAAATTTGAGAAGAGGACAGGAAAGAAATAAACTTTTTGCAGAACAGCTGTGGAAGGAGTGAGAATATGTGAGAGGAACAGCCCTGTGGACACCTAAAACAATGAAGGAAGAGGAAGGAAGTGCTCTGGACACCAGAGAAGAGATCCACTAAAGCCCCTGGGGGATGCCATAACAAAGTAGGTGGATGACCAAAGGAGGCTGTGACCTCTTGGGAAGTCTGTGCTTGGAACAGGCTCCTGACATGATCTGTGGCCCCATGGGGAGAGGATCCCACACAGGAGCAAGTTTGCTGGCATCATCTATGACTCTATGGGGAACCCAGTCTGTTCTTGAAGGACTGCACCCCAGGGAAGCGCTCATGCTGGAACAGTTCATGAAGAACTGCTGCTTGTGAGGAGGACTCACATTGGACAGGTTTGTGGAGGACTATCTCCACAAACTGCAGAAGAGAAGAGTGTAAGTAGGGATTTATTCCTGACTTGACTGATAATAAAGTAAAATATTTTCTGCCCAAGCTGAGAATGTTTTGCCCTTGATGGTAAGTCACACTGGTGAGTGATCTCTTCCTACCCTTATATCGACCCACAAGCCTTTTGTTATAGTTTCCCTTCCYTGCCCAGTTGAGGAGATGAGTGATGGAGTGGCCTCAGTAAGCACCTAGTGTCCAGCCAGCATAAACCCTCCACAGAAGAATAACTAGCCTATACAAAACATAGTTTTAGTTTTGTGAGTGTTTTAGTGTTTGCAGTTTCTCRTTTTGTGTTTTAAAGAAATTGATTTTGTGGTAACTTGAAGGAACTTTTTTCAAGGGAAGAGCATTTATCCAGCATAATAGCCTGGAATCTGTCCTTAAACACAAACTGGTCCAATTGGCTCTGGACACTAAGTTTCCCAGCTGTCCTCCTAAGGATAATTGGGCAATTAGCCTTTGTCTCTTACACTAATTACCAGCTCATCCTACCTGGCTGATTCTCAAAGAAGGCTAGACAACTGCAAGCAGAGAAAATAGGAAAATACAGCCTTTCATGAACGTCAGATACTCACATACCATTTACTAAGCTACACTTTCTCAACCTACTTGTAATGAAGGCACAGACCAAAGCTCTTGACCAGAGTTTACTGGGCAGTCAACAGTGACTACCTAATTACATGTGACTTTCTGCCACATGAAAATACCAGTAGCTTCTGATCCTGCTCCAAGTCTGGGCAGGAGAAGGGTGGTGGCAATGTTTGTGAGTGTGTGTTTTATGGCAGTGATTCAAGAGTATAGAATATGAATCTGACAACAGAAAATAAAATAGAGGGGTGGAAAAAGCAGAGGACATTCTATTTCTTCACAGATATTTATGTCCATCATTCCCAGGGAAGCTAAGAAAAGGTACTAATTTGACGGAGGAGAGGAGAAAAAAAAAGAAAAAGGAAGATCCTTTTTTCTCCATTACTCCTTGCACTGACCCACTGAAGATACAGTTTGGAAATCCTCATAAGCTGGTGAGAGCAACAGAAAATATCTGTCAGAAGAGCAGGTCCTTCATAAAGATTTCTGACTTTGACTTTTTTAATTCTTCAATCCTGCAAACTGTTGACTATATACAAGTATTTTACCTAGTATCACATTTTTTTAAAATACAGTGCCTGTAGTTCAACTGCATAGATAGCCTTTGGAATATAACAACAAAACTTAGTTAATATTACAAAGACGTGCACAGGGTCGTTGCTCACAGCAGGTACAAAGAAATATTGATAAATAGGTTGGCTAACCTTTGTTTGTTCTTTAGAAAAATTGAGTTCTTTCATGCTTCTCTTCCCATGTTAACTGTATGGCGCTTTTATTGTATGTCTGCCTGCATTCCACAAACGCCATGAAGAGTAAGCCAATTCAGTGTAAATTTTTCTAATCTTCCAGAACCAAGAGACCTTTTATTTGCACTTTTTTTTTCTAGGCTGCACTTTAGATCTTCAAAATGCTCCACTACACAACAGTGGTTCAATGGCATCATAAACCCCTGCAGGGTAAGGTTTGTTGCATGCTTCAACAAGTAGGACAGAGGAGAGGAACTCGCACGGAGAGTACTGTRGAATTCATCAAGTGGCTACAGACAGAGTTCAGCAACCCTTGTGCTCCTTGAGGAATGCACTGCAGAAGCTGATGAGCTTTTCTATAAATTTTATAGACTGCTGAGGTGAGAGTGGAGAGAAGGGGTCAGCTTTTCTAATGTTCTTCATGCTGTTTTGCCACTGAGATTGCATTCAATTACTTGGTTTGCTCATTGTAAGCCAGTGGGTTGAAACATGGGTGAGGTCACAGTTTGCAATAGTATATGGATCAATGCTTGCCATTTAGAAACTAGGCAAATTGGGTTAAAAGATACTACAAAGTATGTGTCTGAGGAAAACAGATGGCATATTTGCTCTTTTTTCCTTTAATATCAGTAAAGTGGATGGGACTTTTTGGTTGGTTTTTGGGGTTTTTTTTGAAAGCAATGTAATAGAAATGGAGTTTTRTAATATATATAGTACTTCTTTTTAGCACTGATACAATTAATGTACCTATGATACTGAATAATGGAGCTGTATAACTGAAATAATAGAATTTTAGCTGACATAATAGACTGCATGCAAAAATCTTTGRGGTTTTTTTGCTATTACTTATTCAGAGAGATATTCAGATCTTATACCCAAATAGAATTACCATGTTTGTCAGTCCAGTGGGATYRGTATAGGTGGAGGTYGTAGGTCCCTAGAAACAGAATGAGRCTTCATTCTCRAAGGCMTCTTTTTTGGGTGTGGATTCTCTGTATCCAAGAGCTTGGATGTTGTCACTGAATTTGCAACATTCCAYAGCTGTTGGAATCACTGTTGGAGTTRAGTCCTACAGACTGTGCTTGCAGTTTTGTTATTATTGGTATTAAACCCAAAGCAATCTTCTATCTCATGCATGCRACACACAGATTAAAACAAAATTAGGCAAACATTTTAGACATTTCTTTGCCTAAGTTTTAGTACAGTTTCTGGCTACTCTGATAAGAACTGAAATTATGTTTTCTACACTAATTGKATTTTTTTTCAATCCCATGGTTTACTTTCTTAACTTTTAAGACTGACTCAATTCACATCTTTAACTTCTTTTATGATTGTATCTACATTAATGTATATTTTCTTCTCTTCTCTTCCCCTCCCACTGAACCTTGTCTTTTCTTTCCTTTTTCAGCCTCAAAATGTACTATGTTGGCTTCCACTGACAAATACTATTCTCTCCTGCTCTGAATATCTTCTTTCTGTATATGGTAACTTCCATTATTTAAAACTCATTTAATGGAGACAAATAAGAGAAAAAGTGTTCTGTRGGGCTACCCTAAACAGAACAAACATTAATTGTGTAACACTATGGTCTAGATCCCTATCAGAAATTCTGATTTTCTATTCATGTTGCAATATTAAAGCAAAAATRACAAAAAACACCCCTCATATAAACTAATTTTTTTTTAGAATAGAGTGGAATAGAATAGGTCTGAGTTTTAAAGGAGTCAAGATTTTCCAATCCAATTCCTAGAAGTAAATAGATATTTTTTATGTTTTATATTCAATCTTATGTGAACATTACAAACAATATTTGCTATATTATTCTTGATGCGTTAGCCTTCCTGTTTTCCATGTTGAAAAGGAATAGTAGCTGTGATTCTGTATATTTCCYTTTTTAATCCCTTTTCGTGTTTTGGTGTGTCTTCTTAAAGATCACACACAGCATTACAGGAAAATGGTATACTGTGCATTTATATCAGAGCAGTATGATATTTTCTATTTCTCTTTTCCTTTTTTAATAACTTTTCATAATCTATTTGCCATTTTTGATTGCCATGCAACTCTGAGCTGATGTTCTCAGAGATCTGACAACAGCATAATAACAGAGAACATACAGATCTACTTAGAATACATTTRTTCAAGTGCACTTCTTAACAATGACTTTTGTCTGCTCATTTTGCCACTCAGTATCATGAGATAATCTTCAGTCCACTTTASACCTGACTATCCTAAATAATACTGTATCCTTTGTAAGAGACGCRTTCATTTTATTCACTCCTTCCAAGTAATTTGTCAGCATATTGAACTGAGCAGGCTCTTGTGCAGATTCCTCAAGCCCCCGTGGGCAGTAGCAGGAACAATGTTGTGTTCTTTTTGTTTCCCTTATGAGAAGSSRGCTAAATCTGAAGATCAAGATCTGTGATAGAAAGCCTCACTTATTATTCACACAAACTTCTCATTTAGGGCTGCAAATGTTATTCAGAGATGCTGTTAGTAGCATGGAYCTCCAGGGAAATGAGATAATTAGAACTGTACATAAGCAARTTTCGATCTGTATGTTGTGAATATCATGCRTCCCATGTGATTATTGTATACCTCTGAGAAGATTCTCTGTTACAATAAGCAAATATAAAATGTTGTCTTGATTTGTGGAAAACTGGCTTTTAATCTCTCCAAGCCTACCTTGAAATTGCTTCCAGTTTAATTATTTTAATCACTTATTTCCATGTTAGGCTTTTGAAAGGAAGCTGAAAATCAGCCATTTTGTTGCTTAACTATGGTTCATGTTTAAATGGTGCTCCCAAAATATGGTGACAGAGAAGGACAACTTATTCATAATTATTTATGCAAATACATCTTGCTTCTGGAGCTTCTCAGAGAGCTTCTCAAATAGGTGATTTGTTTTAAGTTTTGTTTTGCTTTAATCAGTTTGGTTTAATACAGTGAAAATCCAGCRCTGTCTCAGTCAATCAAAGTAGCATTATAGTSAAAATTAATTGTTTTGCTTCCRGGAAAATTCAGTAAATGCAAAGATCTGTGTTTTGGATACTGTCCAAGGTGAGGTGGGTATATATTAATTCCCATTATATTTTTGTCAAAAATTTCAACACCTCTAGGGTATATCTGGAGTATTGTGCTCAATTCTGGTCTCYTCAGCACAAGAAAACCAAGCTGCTACTGGAGAGGCTCCAGCGAAGGGTCACAAAGGTGATGAGGGGACCAGAGCATCTCTCTTGTGAGGAGAGACTGCAGGAGCTGGGCCTGTTCAGTCTAGAGGGGAAGAAGACTGAGAGGGGATCTCATCAATACATATAAATATCTCAAAGATGGGTGCTAAGACGATGGTGCCAGGCTCCTTTTGGTATTGCCCAGTGACAGGATGAGGAGTAGTGGCCATAAACTAAAACACAAGAAATTTCACCTTGACATAGGAAAGAACTTCTTTACAGTCAGACTGACAGAGCACTAGTGACAGTGAGACTGACAGGTGGCTCGTGGAGACTCACTCTCTGGAGGCACTCAAAACCCACCTGGACACGTTCCTGTGTTACCTGCTGTAGGTGACCCTGCCCTGACAGCAGTTTGGACTGGGTGATTTCCAGAGGTCCCTTGCAACCCTTGTGATTCAGTGATTCTATGATTCTGTATTCAAAAGCTRGATTCAACATGCCTCACAATTTTTAAGCAAAGCTTATCAGCAGCTCTGAAGTTTGTCTATTTTTTACTTGTTTGAAACAAATYATTATGTTCAGCCAATATTCATGACTGTCTGAGCTTAAAAGCATTTTTAAGGCAATAAGTTGTTTAATTGCATAAATTAATGCCTATTTCAGAGTTGATGTGCTCATTGGAGAAACACACTTCCTTGGTAATTTGTGTGTAAAAGCATTCTTTTCAAATTATGAAATTGCACAGAATGACAGTTAMWCAGATTTCCTTCATTTTATCTACCAAACTGGTGAAAATCAAGATCTGTGCCACTGGAACCAGTGCAGCTAGATTAGACTGCTGTGATATTTTGTTAAATGAAGACTGAAATCTTCCTTTTCGTACTGCCTCAGATTTAGGTTTAGGTTAAAGTACTGCAACCCCATTGGTCATAAGGGGTATTCATAGCAGAAATTTATCCATCACATCAATCAATRATCTTTTAGGATAAATACTTTTAAAATGCTGATATATTTGTGCAGACTTCCCATTAGAAACASAGCAATGTGGGGCACTATTTTCCTCCTTCAAAATTAAATATTTATCACTTTTTACACTTACAGCAGTACATTATAKCYCTGSAAACATGAATCTCTTCACCTYAYAGCTGTGCAGAACCTGCCTTCACCRGTGAGCATRGTATTGGCAGCATGGCAAACTATGATATTCTGTGACTGTTCTAGATGGGAAAAAAAATTGTCTAAATCATGAATTTCCCTTTTTTCAAAACAGCTGAGAAAGATGAATGGTATCTGAAAACCTGACACAGAGGTCTCTAAAGATATTGCATCAAAGTTTGCTTTATGCTGGCTTCCTTTTCTCTGACTTGTTTTTATCATCCTTTTATTAGTTCAGAACAAAAYGTGGTGTTTCCTTCAGGGTACTTTGATTACAGGAGAAATCAAGCATGAAAAAGACTGTTGTAATGTGATAAAATTCTTGTTAAAMTGAGGGGTCACTTAAATCATAACCCATTATCTCTTGGCACTTGAACTTTCTCATCCTGAAATGACATCTTGGCAGAAATATGTATTATTAAGATKATCAAGACTGATACTAAAAACAATAGTCCTTGATTTCTGATATTGACATTTTGGAGTTTATTAGGAACATAATGCAAAAAGTATCAGAAATGCTGGTAGGACTATGGAGAGATATTTCAAATGGGAAGGAAAAAATATAAAAATGAAATGGGAAGAAAAATTACATGGTGAACAAGAGAAGGCATTTACAGGCCAAGAAACACATCTAGCATAATAGGAAATGCAAAGATAATAGTCTTTCCAATCTRAAGAGCTATCTGAGCTGAAAGGATTAAGACTCCACAGATAACTCAATACCTGAAAAAATATCATAAAAATGCAGTTTTGAAACATTACAGAAAAATAATTACAAAATGCTATATTTTATCAGAATTTTACCACAAAAAATGTTACTTATAATGGGCCATTTACTGTGTTAATTATTTACTATGCATTAATTTCAAGATTAATTTATAGAATATTCTCAGTTCATGTGGGAAATACGGTACTAAATTGTTCTTTGGACAACAAGAACCAACTTCAGAGATCTTCCTTCTAATTAAAATATTTTGAAATTTATAGGCCACACCATTAAACCACATTTAAAATTTTAATCACTTTTATTTGGAATTCTGTRTTCTATGACAGTAATAGCCTGGCCTGAACATATCCTTAAAGTGGCTAAGATTGTGCCTTATAGGCAGTGTTGCATAGATTTTGGTTTAAATTGAATACTGCTCTTATCAAGTTTACATCAATCAGACTATGATTATTTATATTCAATTTCTACATTTCAGRTAATATAATGTAAATGTTGTTCAGTTGTTCAGGAAAGGGATTAGAGAGCAGTACAAAAATTATTGTCCATATTCAGTGAAACAAAAAACTGTTGATGACCTTTGGGCTTTGGAATGTAGAAATTATTTATGTTAGGTATGTTTTTCCTAAGTTTGACTGTCTTAACTATTTAAAATATGAGGTTTGCACATGTTTACAAACACAGGAGCTTAGCTATTTACAGCTATAGTATTTATTTTACATGAGATAGATGATAWTACATATAAGGAGTGGATAATCATCTTTTGCTATTGATTAATTAAGATTTTGAGGTGAACAGGTATCTTGAAGTTTCCATTTCATTTGTTGTTTATATTTGAAGATGTYCAAGGTTATGAAGATTGCTTAGAAGGGTCATTTTGCAGCATTCAGCTTTCCTTCAGCTGGTGTGGTGTTTTGTCTGGGGGACAGCCACATGAGTAAACTGTCTAGATGAATGCAATGTGATGCAGTATCAGATTATTTTGCCATATTTTATTATTCTTGGGGAAAGCTTTTGTTTATCATAACAGTAGCTGTTCTATTCACACCTCTTATTTATTGAGTCTGTCAATCCAGAATTTAACTCTTTCACTGATTGACTACACAGATTTTGAAAAACATGTAAAAMACAGAAAACAAAATCAACAGTTTTCTTAGTATGGTGTTTTTCTGTGTGCCCTGTTGAATAACCATGTTAAACTCTGCTTTTCCAAAGAAAAAAATAACAGAGGCTGCCTTCCCTAACCGCCTCACATTCAAGAGCCAGAAACATTGTTCTTAAATATAAAAAGTCACAGCAAGATATCTTAAGGGAATAGTGAGAAAAAAAAAATTCATAAAGAATTAAATGTGAAGACCTGGGACAGTGTAGCATGGAAGAGAAGCAAGGTGGATGAATTCCAGAAAGGGAGAAGGAGGGGAAGTTGTGTAGGTAAATAGAAGTGAGAAGGAGACTGAAAACTAGCCAGAGGTAGGAAGGAGATCAGGAGAAAAAATTGAAATAAGAAATTATGATGATCAGATTTGAGGAATAGTACTACAGGAAGCAGTAGGAAGGCTACAATTTGTTTTCATAATCAAGAYTGGGTACTACTGTGCAAGACATCTGTTAGTAACAAAAAACAAAAAAAAAAGGTGTTTTCCAACCCAAGGGCAAGAACACTGACTGCTGTGCCCAAYGTGATGTTTTGCTTTTCCTTATGATCCGTATTTAACATTTATAAATTCCTTCAGAAATTTCAAAAGACATACAAAATGTCACGTCATTGACAACCTGCATGTTGGAAATGGAACTTAAAAATGTATGGGACTCAACATTTAAAAAAAAAGGTTTTATTAGGTTATTCTCATTTTTTTTCACTGTGGGGTAAAACAGCATACAGCTATGAACATAAATTAGTATCACATTAAAAATCACCACATAAAAATTGACTTTTTGTAATACAAAATAGTTATAAGTAGATTCAGGAATTTGAACTAAATAACTTTCTTAAACTTTGTTTCTACATAATAAAAATATATCCATAATGAGGAACTAATCCTCCTTTAACATWTGTGCCTCATTAGGTGTCACTACTAATGAGGGGTTATAGCTCAGTAAAATCAATAAAAAMAAGAGAGGAATTGAAATGTTAATATCCAATTTCAGACAAATATTCAGAAAAATACATATGGAAATACATACATAATTACATGGATATGACTACTGGTTTTGAATTTACAACTGATAAATTATTTCAGAAATTATAAATTGTAAGTGCCTTGATCATARCATTTTATCCATATCAGAGTTATATTCTGGGGTGGTTTGAAAACTGGCTGAAACTCTGAATGGCCAGGCCCAGAGGGTGGTGATCAGTGGCACAGGGTCTAGCAGGAGGCTGTAACTACTGATGTACCCCAGGCCAGGTGCCAAGGATAGGGCAGAGTGACCCTGCAGCAAGTTTGGTGTGACTCCAAAAAGTGAGGAGTGACTGATGCACCAGAGGGTCATGCAGCCATCCCAAGGGACCTTGACAGGCTGGAGAAAGGGGCCAAAATAAACCACACAAAGGGGAAAATGCAGAGTCCTGGAAGGAGCAACCCCAGGCACCAGAACATGYTGKGGGCTGCCCAGCTGGAAAGGASCGTAGCAAAAAAAGGCCCTGGGGATCCTGGTGGATGCTGAGTTGAACTTGCACCAGCAATGTGCCCTTTGCAAAGGAGGCTAACTGAAGTACACAAAATACTGCCAGCAGGACAGGGGAGGTGATCCTTTCYCTCTCCTCAGCACTGGTGCAGCCACACCTGCAATGCTGCATCCAGTGCTGGATGCCCCAGTACAAGAGGAATGTGAACAYACAGGAGAAATTCCAGCAAAAGGCCACAAAAATGATTAAGGGACTTTCCATGAGGAAAGGCTGAGAAAGCTGGAGAAGCCCAGAGAAAAGAAGGCTTAGGGGAAATCTGATCAATATCTGAAGGAGGGTGCAAAGAGGACAGAGACAGGCTATTTTCTGTGGAGTCTGGTGGGAGGACTAGAGACAATAGGCACACGCTGAAACACAGGAGCTTCCCCCTGAACATCAGGAAAAGTTTTTTTTACCATGAAGGTCACTGAGCATGGGCACAGGCTACCCAGAGAAGTAGCAAAAACTCCCACCTTGGAGATGGTGGACACAGTTCAGGAAAACTGACTATAGGTTACTTGGGAAGGTAGATAACATGACTTCCAGGGCTGCCTTCCAAACTCAGCCTCCACGAGATTCTGTGTATTTGGCTTCCTTTGAAGGGAAAGTAGAAGTGATGAAAGAATATCAAAGAAACTTAGGAAGGAAGCAATATTTTATGCTTCACAATCTCTCATAATCCAAAGTGAAAACCAGTACATTGGTTGAGGATAAAAAGGAAGGATGGAGACATCATCTGATAATTTTTATTATTGCATTTTCYTTTTTAGGTCTTAAAATGAAGAAACAATATTTTGATCAAAACATGATAGTTTGGCTTCCAGTTCTACTTTCCAAATGAATTTTTTTTTTTTTTTTAAGAAACGATAGCTCCACATTTAAAATAAGCTTACACAAGTAAATCTCATTGGAAATCGTAATGGTGGAGGACTTCACTGTTAGGGTTTTCACTCTAAGCCATATATCCCAGTTTTCTGATTGAAGCAGACTCAGACCATATAGAAAATATTAAATGAACAATTACTTTCGTTACTTCCTTTCTTACTAAATTCACAAACCTCTGTTTTCACTTAAAAAAAAATCTTATTAGTATTTTATATGTATATCATCTTACTGCATTCAAATTTATTCAAGACTTGGAACAAGTCTGCAAGGCTATATTTCCCAGTATATATTTGCATTTTACAAGTGGACACTAATAAAGGCAAAATAYACACATATAATTCTCAAATAGTCTTTTAATGCTTACTGTTTGGTGCATTAAAATGGTAAATGTGGATAGAGTAAGGAAGCATAGTCTTTATTTACTGAAATTGTAAGTACCAAGAGGAAATTATTGTGGTTGAAACAGGAGCATAGGATTTGAGAACTCTTTCATAAGCCTCATGCAGTTTTTCCCCCCAAWTGTTTTCTTTGTAGCACTGATTTAACATACAAAGTTGTGCAGTTTATTTTTTCTGTTATAATAAATAAAAATAGCCTTGCTCTGTGTATCTGCAATGCCTCAATGYCCCAGGACCATATCTGGCATACATCATTAGTAATCTGTGAAGCAGACAGTGGATAAAAAAGGAAAAAATCTCAATTCTTAAAAGATGCCTGGCATGGAAGGTGGATGAGCATAACAAACTATTACTTGTATCACAAAATCAATTGGGGTTGGGGTTGAAAGGGACTTTTGCATAGGCCAACCCCCTTGTCCTGTCACCCTCAAATCAATRTGTAGTGGCTCAACCAAAATTATTAAATAATCTTGCTACTGTAAGCTTTTATTTTCAGTCAGCCATTGAATGACGATCAGTGGATCTGATGGATGACCCTGCAAAGTTTAAGAAGAATCAGATGACCAAGAGGAACAGGCTTACTTTCATTATATAGGGATATATAAATCAATAAAACCATTAAAAGACGCCATATAGGTATATTTTATTATAGGTATACCATAAGGTAACAGATTTTACTCTTTTCCTACTTCCAAATTATTTTCTTATCTCACATAGTGCAATTAGGAAAAAAAAACCCACATTTTCTACACAAAATAGAAGAAAAATTATACCAGTTTCACTGGCATTTCAGAAAAGCCTCTTAGAAAGAATGGGAATATAGCACTTGTAGCAGCACATATAATTAGAACTGCTGAGCAGAATGACTTCATACTAATTTGAAAAATAAATAGTTGTTTCTTTCTATGCAACAGTTCCAGCTGCTTTAAACAATTTTGCGATAATGGATTATTAATTACATTGATCTTGCATGTCAGTTGACATGAGGGAAATATTTGCATTTCTAAATAATTTGTGTACAAAAGTGGTTACACAAAACTCACTTCTTGAATACTGTAAATACCACTGGCCTAATGCACAGAATAAAAAAGAGCTATAGATAGGCAGATCTTTAATAGCATGTAGACTGCAGCTCACCTTTGGAAATATTATAAATCAACAGCCTCTTCTCACATTGAAGGAAAGTATTTTTTTACTGTGTTAGTTTTAAGTATTTCTCTCRCCCACGGGACTGTTCCATTAACCTGTTGTTTTGATTTTGGAGCAAACTGAATCACAAAAGAAAATGAGATTCTATTTCACGTTCTCACAGGGCACTGATTACTTCTTCAATAATCCACCATCTGTACCCAAAGTCCTACCTAACAGAACAAAAAAAAAAATTATATTCAAAGGTGTTGAGTCTCTCCATGTATTCTGTATTTCAGACTTGAAAGAGACATTTATTATTAACAAAACTTTTTGGAGTGTCAGGGAGAAGAAAGAAAAGCTTGATAAAAGGCAGGATATATTAACACRAGTGGCAAGTTTTACCAAAAAAATGTAAGCCACTGATAGCTAAGATTTGAAAGGCTTTAATGAGAAACATTAGGTGACTTTAATACAAAAAGTCACTATCATTTAGTTGCTAGAAGGAGARCTAAAGCAATACTAAATTGTCAGAATTCATTTGAGTCTGAAAACTAATTTCAAGTAGAACTTGTTTGAATTTCTTTTGGGATCACTTTCCATGAACAGTTAATCTTATGTAGTCAAAGCTTATGAATATAAGACCTATTTCTTCTTTCATTTACTTCAGTKTTCAGCCTTGTGATTTACCTAGCTTCTTGCAAAATCCTCCTAGGTTAACACAGGAGCAGAAGAAAAGAGAATCAAATTCCAAACTGAAATTTTATGTATGAAAATTAAGCATTTACTTATACAACTTGTAAAAACTTTGTTTAATATTATGTCAACTCACATTATTGGGATATATCCAAAGAATTCTCCTGATAARGTGAATGGGAATTTCTTTTTGCCATTTTCACTTCTTACTGTCTGCATTTTTCAGACAGTAGAAGAGTAGAAGTTTGAATAAATCACTTAGCATTACTCTTTCACATTCTAACAGACCATCTACTTTTTGTGTTCTCCAGCTGTTTCATGTACAAGTGTCATCTGATTGTTCATCACTGTTCATCTCTGTGGCCTCCTCCACTGCTCCTGCAGTAAGCAAAGCCTGACATCTTACTCCACCATCCATCCTTACAAACAAATACTGKTTTTGGTGGGGTGGTGAGTGGATAAGAAGATATGTTTTAGCTTATCATATCAATTCCACATTGTCTAACCTAAAATGCAATCCAGAAGAGGAAAAAAAATGATTAGTACTTGAAAATCCTGTAAGCTGAAAAGAATCAYAATATCAGCTATGCAACTAAAAAACCCCACCAAGTCCTCAGAAATCAGATAATACCATGATCACTCAATCTGATGGTTCTTTAGTTTCCTCTGAAATTTCATTTATGAGATGGGTATTTATCATCATTTCTTGAAATAGGAATCCATGGAAAATACTGTCACAGCCTTCCATGAACTTACACAATTCAAGAGTGTCAGAGTTGTTAACTCCATAAACAGGTTTAGTGATAGAAGGCTATTTTGTAGGGTAAGGGAGCCTGCTGAATGACACACAGGCTGAGGCTCCACAGTGATTTGGCCCTCAAGAAAGCAAYAGGTAGATAAGCCAAGAATGTCAAGGATAGCAATAGAAGTTGTGATGCAGCTCCCACACAACAATAAATAACTTCTGGTATGCTACTACCTTTAAGGAAAGAACAGCCATGTTTCCTAGTCCAYAAGACCTTCACAAGATGTCTGAGAGGGAGAATAATGTTAATGATGAGTACAAAGCAGAGTCAGTGCAGYAAGTGCATGTAAACAACATTAGGCAAATAATTTTCACTAAGAAAGATGTGTAGCAGAAAGGGTAAATATGATGCTTAAAATCTATTCAGGTTACATATGTCCCACAAGGACRAGGTCCATAATGACGAGGAAACTTCCCAGCAGTAGGGTTTTATTTCTCATAGGTATGCAGAACCTTGCAGTACTGATGTTATGCTCTAAGCCACTGCAAATGCACCAACACTGACATGATATCTGGTATCTCCACTCTGGCAAGAAGCTATATAGGTTTGTCTTGCCCTATGCCATGATCTACCATCTAATAAAAAACTTCACAGGTTTTAGAAAAAATTCTCACYAAGAAGAAAATAATCTTGTAATACYATTTGGCTGCTTTCTGCTGAGGATATTTATAGGGGAAAGCACTGTATAGACAAACACTTCAGAACTTACTGTGAAGATGTAAGACAAATGAAATAAGTTTTATTCTGAGGCTGAGACACATGAAAATTTCAGGAGTGAAAATAAATCATGTCCAAAGTTGCTTCACGTCTGAGAAAACTAAGAATCCAAAAGAATGAAGCTCAAAATTTCAGCCTAAACTTTGCAGGACTAAACAAAGGAATCTACAAGCACTGATAGTGGTTTGTCTTCAATATGGTAAGGCAGTTATTGTCACTACCTTAAATTTGTTGGGAGGTATTTGGCAGAGAATGTTTCACGTCCTTTATAGGATCCACCTCACAGCAGATGCGCTGGCATGATACCTAAAACAGGGGTTAGAAGGATGGCTAAAAATTAAGTGCATGGAAGATATAGTGGCTTCGTCACTACTCAGATTAAAATGTAATTAACACACCAAAGTGATCAAGCATGCCTTATGCTGCCAGGCTGAAGGCTTGTCTTCCTTAGCAAGGTTCTCATGCACTGGGAACACCACCACTGAATTTTCCTGAAGTTGTAGGTGTGTCTTCTCATCTTGAGCATATACAGATTGAAACAAAAAAATGATTATTCAATATTAATGCCTCACCAAATGTCAGACCCACAATTAGGAAGCATTCAGGTAGTCAGGCATATTACCTCATCTCAACATGAAAGTGTTAAGTAACCACAGTGTCTCAGAGCAATCTCATGCCACAAACAGCTCATGTCATCAGCTTTCCTTCAAGGACATCAGTGTATATGAAACTGCAACTTTCATCCATCTTCATAAATCTGGTTACTTTTTTGTCTTTTCAGAGAAACCCAAGCTTCAATTGTTTTTGAGGGAGCTGATCTCAAAACATTGTGCTCCATTGTACRTATAAATAGCCTCATTCTGACACGTTCAAAAAGTTTCAGTTTATTGTATCTGCATTTTACCATTGCTTTATCTCTGTCACTTCAAGGCATCTTCAGATTGCTGCAGATTCACAGACATGATAAGACACTTAGAGAGTGGCAAGAACAAGTACAGGTGAGTTCTGATTTGTTATGCTGCAGTTCTTATAAATGGTGTTTGTCTGACTGATGTGCTTGCCAGAAATCATCTCCATATTTTGGTTCAGGAAAGCTTGTTAGAGGTAATAGACCACATCCTTGGAATCTTCACTCTTCAGAAAAAGAGCAATGAAATAAAAATGGTGACAGAYATCCTAAGGCAAAGATATCTTCTGAGCTCAAAATAGGGCTTACCAATGCACATGTGCATGTCTAATCATAAGGATTCTCTTCCTCCCCTGAGAAAGTGCATTATAAATTATTCAGCAGGAGTCCTATGGAATTGAATGACTATTCAGGAAGTGCCTTCTGGCCCTGCATTTGCACTGACTGATCCATTTCATTCAGTCTCAWGTGGTCATGAGATGAACCATTCCCAGAACAGACATCTAAACACATTTGTGTATTGTTCTTACTTATTAACTCTAAATCCCAAAACTTCAGCTCTTCAAATATATGATATATGGGCTAATACAATCTAGAGTAAAAGTTTCCAGTTGAGGCATGTAAGAGTTTYGTCTTGCCCTGCTCCAGAAAGTTTCACTCCATCAAACTGTCACAGTAAGAACTAACACATTTCACCAGAATTGCAAAAGAAATTTTTACATAAACACTAAAAATGTTACTTCCACCTCTGTATCTGTCTCAGTTCTTTCACTTCTAACATTTGGAACTCGTGCCAAGACTGTCCAAGCAGTCTTCTCCAGCACTGAGGAGTGGACAGCTTGGTATTGAAATCAATATTTTAAAAGTGGAGGGAAAAGGAAAGCTGCCTTTAGATAATCACAAAACACAACAGCAGTAGCAGCTGACCAAAACAGAAATGGATTATTACTTACTAACTGTTACACTTTAGTGCACAAAATAGTCCCTACACAAAACCATATTGGTGGCAGAGGCAGGGTTCCAGGTCCAAATGCTTCTATAAATCAACTAAATTCCATGAATTGCTGGAATGTAAATGGGGAAGATGACATGAATTACAGTCTAACAAGGGTACTGAATCCTTAAATGAACTGTACACTCTCATTTTTAATGCAGAAAGCTGAAACCAGGCATAATAAAAATAATTAAAATGAGGTTTTGAATACATTAATCTGGATGAAAAGTGCTTTAAAGAACAAGTGAAGCAGAAAACCAGACAGAATGTGTATGGCATTTACTTGTAGATATCCTTTGTGGCTGCTATTATCTGTTACTATTAGTAAAATGTGAAAAAATAGAAGAAAWAAAAAAGCTTTAAAATACTTTCATTACATTGAAATTCAGGAAAAAAAACATGAAACTACTGCCTTGTAATGACCAGTGATAACTGCATTTTGCCACAGGCTGAATCCTTAGAAAAACAGGTGAGGGAATAAAATAAAAGGACCAAATGACAACAGGGGTACTGGCAAGCCATTAAGCTTTCTGGAATATAACTACAAGGTAGATACCTACAAGAGACTACAAGGTAGATACCTACAAGAGACTACAAGGACAATGTAAAATATCAATACAATCTTCAGATCACAGAAAGGAATAGTGAGAGCTTTCTTAGTTCAGAAGCTCTATTGTGAACAGAGATTCTCTCTGGAATGTTACTGCCTGCAGCACTAAAACCACTTACAGCCYGACAGGAAACAGAACTGATACCATTCAAGACAAGAAAGATCATCTAATGAGCCAAGAATCRTTGCTGAGCACTGCCAAAGTGGCTGGATTTCAGGTTTAGACTTAAATGTCTACCMTTAAAAAATTGTCCTTTTAGTCATTCAGATATCCTTTAGATTGAGCCCTACTACTTTTCTGTAGTCTGTCTGTATTTTAATTTTGAAGCAGTCCAGTTCTTTTCTGTCTCAGTGAAGAAGCTGTTGTAAAGGAGTATTGTAGCAGAAGYACACACTATATAGTGCACAGAAGAAGCCTGTGTATACATATCTATATACGTTTGTGTATCTTAAATGTGCCCTCCCCAGAAGACACWGTCAGAGGTAATATTTCCCTTCTAAATGCATACATTTCATCTTTCATTTTGTATCTATGAATAGCTTAACCCTCAGCTGCTCTTAGTTTCTGTTCTTAGAATAGCTGGTAGCTAAATTATGAGAAAATCAGGATGTCAATATGTGTATTTCTTAGGAACATTCAAGCCAGACACGTGATTTCTAATTTAAGGCCATCATGCTCCTAAAATAGAAACCTCCTCGAGCTCTGCCAGATCTGAATAAGTAAATTGTTCAATTCACTTATTTCTAGGCTGACCTGAGTCAGATATTTTAAGAATGTCAAGGAGGAATCAAAAGCTAASACTGTTCTAAAATCCCCCATGATACTATGGCACTGTATTTGAGTTTTCTATAATTTCAAATCAGAGCTTTCTTGAATATGCACTGAACTTACAATAATTTATTCTGTTTATAAACAAATATCCATCTAAACATAAGAATATGACCCGCAGAGAAGCTGGCCTCACTATGAGGCAAGCTTTGAAATGAGGACAGGAGTCAGGAATGTCAGCATGTCTGCTCTCACAGTGATAGCCTGGGAGAAAAAGCAGGGGACTGAAGAGAAATTAAGTCAGGGAAACAAAAGAGTTTGGGAACTTAAAGCTCTAGTCTGAGGCATTAATCAGATGGGAAAGAAGTGTGGTGGCTGATGCTCCTAGAAGTATCTAGAGTGAGACTGGTACTCTCTGTATATGATAGGACCAACATAGAAAAGAAAATAAATTTTCTTGTGTTACTGAAACACATTTGTGTACTATTTTAGAAGCAGCAGTGGTAAAACACTATAGTAACAAGSCAAAAGAGGCAATTGTTAAATAAAGATGTAATCTCTCCTGCTCAACCAACTGGAAAAAAAGCAGATAAAAGATTTGACACACAGGGGGTTTTGTAAAAGGTCTGCAAGTCCAAAAGATATTTTCTTTTCCACTCTATATCAGCTGTCTTAATAAAAGATGCTACCTTTTCCTACAAACGTTATCTTTTTAGTGCTCTTGCCTGAACACCCTTGAATATGTATGTTTGAGAATTTTCTTGTAAAGTTCTGCAGAACAGATCTTAAACAGCAATATATGGATATGACTGTTATAGGGAATACGCCCAAAGATTTTTTTTAAAGTAGGGATTATTGAGTTACAGTTCTTCAAAATATCTTTTTTTTTTTTTTTTGCCTGAGGTATAACATTATTTGAGGTCTATAACTTTATTCTTGATTTACTTAGGATACTTTTTTTTAAAGTCAAGGAATATGAGAAATTTTTAGAGTACATATCAAAGTACAGCTCTTTACCTCAATGTTTTATCACCAGTTGTGTAGGCTATCCTTCAATATACCAAACTATAAAGGGCTTTGAAGCAATGCTGGGCAGAGGGAAGGAAGGTTACATATTTATCATAAACAATTCAGTCAGCTTAATAACCAAGTTTCCCAGTTCATACTTACACATGCATTTGACAAAATTTTAAACATCTAATTTCCCTCCAGCACTAACATAGGTAATGCTTACCTGTTTTTTCTCAATCATAAGTTCAATAGCATTGTAGAAAATGAGCATTTTAAGCATTTTGTAGTTTTCAGGCTGTATGCCTCTCCAGCTAAGCTAGATATTTGTTTGCACATTGAAACATTTAGTTGAAAGATATGCTGAAGTCTTCTGAATTGTTGCTGCAAATTTGCTGTTTTCAAAAGGAGCTGAAACCTAGAAATGCCAGTGGAAACCTTTTGGTACTTCTACTCTGGCAATTACTGCCATAAGAAAAGACAGATACATTTGTTTCTGCCTTCAAGCTGCTGCTTGGAAATCTGTTTCTGTTTTTACTCACGTATTTATAGATCTTTAGCTAAGTCGTTACTCTGAGTTTCCATAGTGATAACTGAAATATGTATTAACACCAAACCTCAAGGCATATTTATGGCTGGCAATGCTTCATAAATTACTTTTTTCAAGAGCAGCTTCTCAAAACATATTTGCTCAGTTCAGTTCCTCACTTGATTTGTGATAGATACTTTTGATATAGCTGTATTTATCTAGGAGAGAGATATTTTTCCCTCTGCAAGATTCAGCATGTAGATATTACTTCTCTTTTATCTATACTATCAAATGGTCTGAAGAGATGAAGCTTCTGAATTCAGAATGTTATCTTTAAAATAAAATCACACTTTTAAATTTGCCTTTCTTTCAATTAAATCTTCCTTAAATGTATAGAACATCACAGATAATTTATCTATATTCATAATCATGAGTTTTTGAACAAAGAACCTATTTCTCTGGTTGMCATCAGATTAAGAAAGAATCATCCATTCATATGATCTTGCTAATCAGAAAAGCTGAGCTGCAGCTCTTCAGGTATACCCAGAACATCCCTTTCTGAAAAAAAAAATCCTATGCCAGAATTTTCCCATTCTGCTCATTTTTCCCAATATGTTTGTCTAAACAGATTTATCTATCTATTAGTCTGCTATGGGATGCCTTAATGTCATGRAAAAAAGAGAAAACATCAAATCCAAAATATTTTTATTAGCGTGCTAAAAAAAAAAAGTGCTTGCATTTTTTGTTTGTTGTGTTTTTGGGGTTTTTTAGTAGATATTTTAAAATCTAATACACTGACAGTCAAAGAGAATGTTTTCAGGAAATGTCTGAATGAATGAATGAATGAATGAATGACTAAACAAATTTCCTCTTCATTTCTGGTAATTGCCTCTGTGAAGACAGCTGAATTAGAGGTTATTGGATGAAAATCTTTCACTGTTTATTTCAAACCTACTCAGGGCTGGCTTCTGATTTATACTAAGGAGAACTGCCATGCATACAAATACAAGGTGACAAAACAGGCCTAGAAAGGGACTTGAGCCTGAATTAATGAAAGTGCCTATGTGGTCCCTATTTTACTCTGCTTGAAACTAGGATCCCTCTCCTAGCTCAGCAGAGGCAGGAATACAGGATAGCTGCAACTCTCTAGAGATTGCAGGAGCTGCCCCTTGCCCTGCAGAGCTGGTCATGCTCTGTGCCTGGTGTGTGCACTGAGAGCCACCAACCTGCCTTAAGGGCACAAAGACAAGCACCYTCAGAATCACCTTTGGAATTTATGCAGAAGAAAAAGTTAAATGTGTGTTGTCTAGCAAATATTAGCACTRTCTCAGTGCTTTTCAACAGTAATTGTTTGTGGTTTCACAAAGTAAGGTATAAATGAGATTACTGAGTGAAGCATGTTGCATAAGTTTCCATTTAATCATGATTYGCTTCAGTCCAACCCACTCTCTGTGTCACTGTGGAGATTAATTTTTAGTACTGAAAATATGGACTTGAATGTATCACACACAAACAATTGCTAAGGGGCAATGTGATCCTGTACATTAGCAATTCTCTGGAAACTGCCTATTTGTAAACTTTCAGTGAAAAAAAAAAAAACCAAAACTGTTTTCAATGAAAAAATGTGATAGCTTGTTATTTTCTCATTAAGGGGTAAGCCACTTCAACTTATTTTCTGATTGCATGTTTATAGCTACCAGCCTGCAGTAACTTGTCATCTAGTAATTTCCTTYCTAGTCTTCAGTCTTCATAAATATTTTGATCCTCAAAACACCTGCTCCACTATTATCTAATAATATGCCAACCTCTATCTTGAAAGAAAAGATGGACTATTTCCCTTTTTTACCCTTCCTAAAAATGAAGCTCTCCAGAGCTTTCTCTTTTGCTGTGCTCACTCAGAAGCAGAGGACATAGATGTACTGGCATCCTGAAATAGGAGTTCTCTTTAYGGCTTGATGGAGACACAATATTACAATAGTATACTATAAAATGCTGCACATCAATTCAAGGGTGTGCTGGATGTTTCTGGGTTGGAATTAACTTCCTCCATATAGTGCTRCTTTTTGGATTTGCAGCTAAAATTATATTAGTAACACACAAGTGTCAGATTTTTTTGCCCAGTGACACCAGCTGCTGCTCATAGGACATTCCTTACAGCCCTTTCACCAGCTTTGTTGCCTTMCTCTGGGTGTACTCAAGCACCTGCAAATACTTCCTAAATTGGGAGGCCCAGAATGCCTCCCAATTGCATGCAGTACTCAAGGTGAGGCAGAATCAACACTCAATATAACAGGATAATCACCCCTTTGAGCAGCTCATGCTGCTCTGTTTGATGCTTGCTTTCATGGCTACCAGGGCACCCTGTTGACTTCTACTGAGCCCTCTGTGACCAGCAACCACAGCATCCTTTCTGCAGGGTTGCTGTCCARTCATTCCTCTCCTCATTTATATTTAGTCTGGATTTACTGTCTTAGCTGCAGAATGCTGCATTTTTCTTGCTAAATTTAATCCCACTAATCATTGCACTAGTCTATCTAGATCCCTCTGCAAAAGCTCTTGTCCCTCAAAGGAGTCAACAGCTCCTCCCAGTGTGGTATCATGAGCAAATTTACTAATGGTGCATTCACTTGCTGCATCCAGAGCACTGATAAATGATCAGAGCTGGCTCTAGAGCTGAACCTGAGGAGCACCAGTGATGAACAGACACCAGCCAGATGTGAACCCATTCACTACAACCCCTTGACCCTGGCCATCTGCCAGTCTTTGTTCAGTGCACTGTGCTCATCTCACAGCTGTACAACTTATCCAGAAGGGTGCTGTGAGGGACAGCATCAAAAGCCTTACTAAAATCCAGAAAACTGTATCCACTGCTGTAATATTATCCACAAGGCTACTGACCGTGTCATAGGAGGATATCAAATTAGTTAAGCAGGACTTTCCTTTCATCACCCAGGAGTGAGTATGCCTAATGATTGTATTATTTTTTTTAAATGTTTTTCAGTAATACCTRGTACAATCTTCTTCATAATTTTTCCTGAACTAAGAACAACAGGTCTGCATACCCTGCAGTGAGTGAGCATTTGTGTGTATGTGACAAGGTGGGGGGTTACCCCTGGACATTTAGGAATTTTCACGACTTATGTTTCATGAATATAATTTATCAAAGTAACAGTTTGTTTATTTCAATCCAATGGATAGAAACAATCCATAGCAATTTCCAAATACAGGTCAGAACAAAATGCTGCAGAGAAGTAAACAGTCATTCCTTTGTGCCTGCCTAATCCCTAGCTAAAATTTTATATTACTACCATATTATTCAGGGAATCAGGAATAACCATTATCTATTATTAAAATAACATTCACCAAGCCATAACCAGAGGCATAATCTGTATTATTTTTTGACAAACAAGTTGAAAATATGTGTCAAATTGATGACAGAAATCTCAGCAGCAATTTCTTCTCATGATATTTCAATAGAGTAACCTGGGATGATGGAGAGTTTTATAATTAATGTCAGTTATGTTGGACATACTCAGATAAGAAATGATGGGCTTGCCATTTACAAACATCAAGTTTTACGAGCTGGAAATGAAATGCAGTCAAAACAGGCCAACAGACCAAAAAGTGATAGAAGCTGTAATTTTGTGATAGACTATCTTCTGCTGGCAAAGCAAGATCTGCTCCCAGAGGAGTTGAATAATGCYGGGGGATTGGTTAGGAAAAGGCAAAAACACTGCAGCAATTGTCACTGGGTTTAGAGATACACATTCCTTGTTTGGAAAACAAAAAATAAAGTTTTAGCTTCATCTTTCTACAGTAACTGGAGATTATATTAATCAAATTTCCCCAACAGAAAATTTTACAGAATTTTTGCAGAAAAATTATGTAAAAAAAGAATCAGCAGAAGATTCTGTAGCAACCTCTTGAGAGTAAACAGTAGAAAAGTCGTGACAAAGGCATTTAGATATTTTTAGCATTAATTTTCAGGGGGCTTTGTATTTACTATAAAGTAGCAGGTTTCCTGATTCCACACTGCTCACTCACTGCAATTAATGAAAATACTGTCCAGAAAGGGAAGGGGAAAAAAAAAGAAGGCAATGTGATATATCCACACACATCCAAAGTGTTTCATGAAAGTAAAACATAAAAGAAAAATTCAGAAATGTTATTAAGAATTATGACATCACCAAGAAAAATGAGGGTGATGCATATAAATGTATACCTTGATGTTTGCAACCTAAATGTTATGAAATGCAGCATTTTCATTTCAACTGAAGTGCAGCATTAAAAATGTCTTTCTCCAAGGTCAATACATTTTGAATCTGTCATCAGAGTTTTTATGAAGATGAATGTTTTCGCCTTACAAGAAAATTCACAGAGATAGAAATAACATTGCAAAAAAGGTGAGCCAAAAGGGCCAGATCTTCTCACTAAGTGCTCTTTTCAGCACTATTGCTCTGCTGCCTTTGAGTGCTGTTTGTAATTTGAAATTCAGAGGCTTCTAGAGAGGTGCTAAAGCCATCCTGGTTGCTTTGAAATTAGTTATTTAGTTCCTGGTCCCTGCAGAATGTAGCATGATCTCTRAACACAGATTTTTGCCATATTCCTTCATTTTTCTTCCTCTTTTAAAGAAATTCAGTGTTGATGAAAACACTACAAAGTGAAATAATTAAGTTGGCATGCCAAAAGTAGGTTTAAAAGTAGGTTTTCAAAATATACTTGCAATTTGGGAATCTTCATCTTGTTCCTAACAACCTTATATAATTAATATCTTCATATCTATGTTTTGAAACCAAAGCATCACACATCCTAAATTCTCTTACTTAAACAGACCATATATTTAGGCACATTACATATCTTGGGTAAATAATCTACTTTTCTACTACATAAAGTGTAGTACTACAAACCCATATCTTTAAAGGAGATTATCAGTAAGTAAAAAATTAAATAGATAAAATAAAATGAAATATAATAAAATAAATGTTGCCATGCAAAAAGAGCTAATTTTCCTAAGATCATAAGATCATTTAGATATTCTGCAGGCAATAGAGTTAAAGCTGGGAATTATCAAGGCTTTTTTGAAATCTRAAACAATTGGCACTGAAACAAAGGATGTCAGGAAACACCTAGAAAATTATGTGTCATATTGTATTAATCTACTGAGCCATATTCTAGCAAATGTGATGGGTTGATCTTKGTTGCACCCAAGCTACTCTGTCACTCTCCTCTACAGCTGGACAGGGGAGAAAAAATCTCATGGTTAAGATAAGGGCATGAAGAAATTACAGTTACAGTCATGGGCAAAACAGACTCCACTTGGGGAAATTTAATTTATTACTGATCAAATCAGATAAGGGAAATGAGAAATAAAACCAAATCTCAAAGACAACTTCCTCYCAAACCCACCCTTCTTCCAGAGCACAACTTAACTCYTGATTTTCTCTACCTCCTCCCCCCCAGCAGCTCAGTGGTATGGGGGATGGGGGCTGCATTCAGTTCATCWCACAGTGTCTCTGCCACTCCTTCCTCCCCAGGGAAGGATTCCTCACACTCTTTGCCTGCTTCAGCCTGGAGTCTCTCCATGAACTTTTCTGGTGTGAGTCCTTCACATGGGCTGCAGTTCTCCATGACCTGCTCCAGAGTGGGCCCTTCAGGAGCAGACTGCTCCAGAGTGGGCCCTTCAGGAGCAGACTGCTCCAGTGTGGGTCTTCACAGGGTCACAGGGCCTGCCTGGAGCCTGCTCCAGCATAGGATTCCCTGTGGTCACAGTCTCCTTTGGGAATCCACCCGCTCTGCCTTGGGGTCTCTTCTCTTCCAGTGTTGATCTCCATGAGTTCCAGAGGCACAGTTCCTCCCCCTCCTTTTTCATTGGCCATGGTGTCTGCAGGRCTGTCTCACATATTCTCAGCCTTCTTTCTGGCTGCAGATGCTGTTGCCCAGCTCCTTTTCCCCCTTCTGAGATCTGTTTTCCCAGAGGCGCCAGCACCATTGCTGCCAGACTTTGCCTTGGCTGGTGGCAGATCCATCYTGGAGCTGGCTGACACTGGCTCTGTCAGACMTGGGTGAAGTTGCTGCAAGATCCTCATTGTTTCCTCCCCACTAGCAAAACCTTGCCACACAAACCCAATACACRYAACAGTGAAGAATGGCAAAATTATATCCTATAAACAATTTGTATTATAAATATGGATTTCCATTAAGTTCAAGAACAATTTAGACAAAAGCTAAATATTATGATTTTTTTATTGTTTGAAATTGTTTCAGCAATAGAATCAAATAGAATTTACTGAGTGTGTACTGAAATTCTGGAAATAGTTGCAAAAGGCAACTGTGGAGGCACCTGAGTTTGTTCAAAAAAGGTCAAGGCAAATGCAGGGGCAACAGGATCTTAAGTGCACAAAAAAAATCTACAAAAACATAATCTCTGACATCCTTAACAAGGCTTGGAAAGTACTAAGAGAAGGAAGTTACTCTGCTCTTTAACTGCTGTAGAGCCATTTTCAGAAACAAAATTGATCTGACCCAGTAAAGCACATTTTTTGGTTTTATAGTCACCAAATTCTGTACATGTTGTTGGTGAATTTTGTTGTGTATTAGATCAATTTAGGCAAGTAATGGTTCTGGATTAATATGCTCCTAAAAGCACAACTAGCTTTTAAGATAGTGAAACAACCATTTCAAATATAATTCTGCAGGACACAAAATAAATGTAGTTAAATGTGTGTTTGTAGAAATCTAAAACAAAAAAAAACRAAAAAAMCCATGAAAGCTAAACTAAATKACATTTAGAAAYTTATAATATTTATTGATGTGAATATTTACTAAATATAATAAGAAGCAAAGTGAATATTCCTCAAAAATCTGACAGCATAACATAACTGTGCTGACTGGACAGAAAGAATTTCCAAGTGCTGATTCCTACATGTAAGAAAATTCCTTCTTTGTCTGGAGTATTTCAGATCCATTTTTTTTTATAACCTAAGATATATTCCACTGTCCTGTCTTGTAACATTTGGATTACTTGCCTTCCTTACAATCTAAACTACAGTTTCACTGCCTATAAAATATAATTTTATCTTGATAAGACAAGCATACTTCTACCATACTGCTAATAAGCACGATGTTTATCTCTTAGAATTTTATTTCCCTGTTTTTCTTACTGGACTTGTTTAAGACTGTGAGATCTTCTTTGTTCTGGTAAATATTTTGGTTTTTTTTATCATTACTGGTTTTTCAAAGTTTGTATTCCATTTGGGTAATTTTTCTCRTGATCATGCACTCCTTTGTAAATCCGCAGCACGACTGGACTACACAAGGAGACTTGACAAATGTCAAAACATGTCATTAATACATAAAAATATTTATAGGCAAAGGAGTGCTCATTATAGAAGAGTTRAACACAGAAAATTGTCTTAAGAGTGTAGATGACAACCATCACACCAAGGTTACCCTTTATTAGTGACATATACTCATTTCTTGACTTCCTGGGGAGAACAACTGTGTCTTGTCTATATAAAGGTATTCTAAGTGTCATGCTAAACCACTGATTTGTTTCAATAACCTATTTGTTTCAATAATCTAATTACTAGGCTGTGGCATTCACTTCATCTATCTTTTTTTACATTCAGATGCTTAGGGTATAGATATTTCATCACCTACAACTGGATTTATTGGATCAGATATGGGTGTATACATCAAGGAAATTATTTGGCCCCCTTTCAGAGTCAAAGAAGACAAACATGAATTTCAAAGATTTGCTCATTCCATCATTACTTCCTAGGGGAAGCAGATAAAATGAATCCCATCCTTAATTTTAGACTTTTGCATCTGACTTAATAACACTAAATCCCCTAACCTGAATGTAACATCTCAGTGCAATTGAGTCTTGCCCTGGGTTTATATCCAGGCAGAGATTTTATTGTTTGTTTGAATTTTAATTGAATTCTAAAAATAGATCCAAGAAGGATGATCTAGAGCCTCTTACAACTACTTCTACAACTAACATTTCATCTAGAGATACAGCAACAGAGAGGAATTTGCTTTCATCCACTACTAGAAACTTAAACAGCATTATTTTTTTACATGAAAGTGGAACACAGCTGAATAACTGATTTTTTTTTCCTTTCATAACTACTGGAACATAATTCTGTCCTATCATATATTCTGAAACACTACCAGAGTGAATTATCCATAATTCAGGAGCATGTTGAAAGTATACTTCTGAGCATATTAGTTGACTTTAAAAATTGAAGAGTACACTATACAAAAAAACACAAATCCAGGAAAGAAGGACCTTAATTCTCCTGGAATTTGTTTCCTTGTGAAATATACAATAAAAGGTACTTGCAAAMCCTGCAGTAGTGCTAAGATCCTGAGCATTTGCTGAGATCATTACTACAGACTAGAGAAGACTAACCCAAAAAAGGGTAGTTTCATGYAGCCCAGTAAATATGGTATTGCTTTTGCTAGTAAAAGGCTGAAGGCATTTTTCTGGCTCTGTGAGGCCTCAGGACTGGGTCTTGTCAGGCTTGCTTAGTCCAGCAAGCCTATCTTAGGCTTGCCTGGAGGTTACTTCTTTTATCTCTAACATCAGTTTTGTAATGACAAGGTGGCTGTCACCCAATTATTTTTAGACTTGCTTAGCTTTTTGCAATTGGAACGTGCCAAGCCTGTTATTGCAATAATTTTGATGCATTTCTGAAAGTAATAGAGAGTGTTAACATGTAGTTGCTCTATACAGAATGAACTGCTGATGACCCTGCAATACAGATGTGGCAGAGAAGTACAAGAGAGCAATGCAAGCAAAGGCCAAGAAAGTTTGAACACAAGCACAAGAGTTATAATTRAATCAACAATGAACTATTACTGAATATTAAAAAATGAATCCTTGGGAGATAGGTAGGTACCTAAAACAAGTTTTGGTTATACAAAGAAAACAAAGAACAAGTATCTTTACTTTATATGTAATGGCTACCATCTGTAATACATTTGGATACAACATGGAATCAGAGACYAATAAATAAAAACCAAGGTATAAACTGTGGTGGAGCATATATTAAAAAGTAGCCATGAGTGGATGCCAGTGTGAAGAGGAAATAACTATGACCATCACACTCCTCTCAGCAAGGAGAAGGAAGAAATCCCTAACTTCTAAAATCATACTTCTTCACCTGTGGTACCTGGGAAACTGATGATGTTTTTAACCCTCTCATCCAGACTGAAGCCAACAACTTAAGACTCAGAGAAAGGGTAAGAAYATCAAAGAAAATGTTGATATATACTGTATTTTAAACTTTTTGGTATTCCACAGATAATTTACACTWTAATTTTAATGTCATTGTTGCAGAACTAATTAAACTTGTTTGTTGTACATGTATTATATTCTAAAATATTTAAATTAAATTAATRTTGAATTCTATGATTCCCACACAAATGGAATTCTCTTGTGACTTATGTGTTTCTTTAGCCCACACTCCTGGTTTAGGGCAAATCTGGRAGGAAGCCTCCCAAATGGAAGTCCCTCTGGGAAACAGCYCCTCCCCTCTACTGGTTTGGGAAAAAGTCTCATTAGAGATGAGTGGAAAAAAAACTATTTATTTAACAAACAAAGTGCYTACAAACATAAAAAAGAATAATGATTAAAACTTTGTGTCAATGTGTAATAAAGAGCCATTCCTTCTCCCAAGGCAGCCTATCAATGACACACATATCCCTTCTACAGTGCCACAAGGACAGTTACATTTGTATAGTTAAGGAAGCTTATGGAGGTTTAGAAGCCCACAAACAAACATAAATGGATAGCTAGGCTGGAATTATGTTTTTGTAGGGATAGGAGAGTAGCAACTGTGGTTAGGATCGGGAATCTCAAAATGCCACTTCAGAGTCAGACCCTCACACAAAAGGGTGAATCAATTGCTAGAAACAATCTAATAAACTTCTGTTTTCAGGCAAGACCTCACTAGAGACCAAAGGTCTGCACTTGTTCTTTAGTCTGACCTCAGCTGGTCTGTGATTTTCCTTTATTACTTTTCCCTCAAAGTCTAACATGAGTCTCAAGCACRTTTCACAGGCTGAGCGCATGGCAGCTCATTAACCCTGGATCAATCACTCTTCCCCAACCCATTTTGGCCTTTGCCAATCCTCRTGATATCCACAGTCAAATATCAGGTGATTTTTTTCAAGCATTACACTGGGCTTAGAGAATAAAAACTTTCAAAAAATCCGTTTTTAGTTGGATTCAGTGCAGGTGGTATTTAGGGGACAATGGACTGCCTTGGAAAATAGTTACAGTTACATTGTAGACAACAGAGAACAGAAATAGAAATTTCTGAAATGAGATCTTCTATACTGATACAGATGTTTTTAGCAGATCAGATGAATCAAACGTTAGCAGCACTTGCAAAAGATGTCTGGCTGTTCCATATGTGAATATCCCCCATCAGAGGAATGCTGTCTGCAAGGACTTCTTTGCAAAGATTTCTCCTCACTACTACAGGGCATACAGAAGTGATTAGTTCAGATTCAGTGTTTCAAATTTAGATGTTTTAATTTGGACAAAGAAGCTCATTGAACTAGTTTCCAGAAAGTGAGTCAGACATGTAAGTCTTCCCCACTGAAAAATAAAAAAATAGTCCAAAGTGCAAATCAGGTACTAACTGGGACACAGAATTTCATGTAGGGAGCTCCTGTGGTTGGAGGTACATGGAAAAGATCTGGCTTCACTGTCTCAAATATCTATTTTCTGGTGAATCACAGGAACACAAATTTTGGATCATGAGACTTGCTGCCAGGTTTGTTTTGAGATGTAGCACTCGACATACTTGCAGCCATGTGTGGGTAATATTAGGACTGTAGAAGTTTTCACCTGCCAGTTAGTGTGCCACATTTCATTTGCTTCTATAAATTCTTGAATTGTAGCCCCATTTCTTTCTGATGTTCKGTTACTTTAATATGTGATACTCATTTCTACTATTTATTTCTAAAAAAATTGTATTTATTTCTAAATAACTACTATGAAAAATTACATGGTAGCAGCAAGACTAATCAATAGTTAAATAATTCTGATTATTGAGCAATACCAATMATTTCATTGATTATACTAGTAATGACAGTGATTACTGAGTGAAAAATACTACAAGTGTAGCCTCTAGAGTACTGGAGTAATTTTTACTGCAGAAACATTTAAAATCACTTTTTTTTAAGGTTTCAAACACATTMTTACACACTTTAGTTCAAAGAATCCGTGTATCTATTATGTAATTTCAAAATATTCTAGTAAATTAAGGGCTTCACCTGGTGTCCACCTTGATTGTCTAGATCTACTTAGAGTGAAGGAGTTATGAAGAATTGAAAAGTCAAAGTAATGAAAMTAAAGACTACAATTCTTCCAAATGAGAAACAGAGATCATAAAGGAAAATAATGTGTTGGTCATGTTCTCGCACAAAAAAATTGGCTTGCAAAACACAAGATASAGCATCCTACTACCAGGTAACATCTATTTCAGCAAGAGCAGCTTCAATATCCAGAGTTTTTCAGTGAGGCACTGTCCACAGAGTCCCTGACTTTGGTACTGTTGGCATGGTGAYTGTCATTCCAGCAACATAGTTAGAAGTCTGTTGTCATCTTAATTTCTTCCTTCTTTCATTTGATGATCTTTTCTTGAAGATTCTTTTCCTGAACAAAGATTTTTTTTTTCTCTTTTAAGGATATATACCTTAGCTCAGTGATGTACTCATTTACCTTGATAGGCATTGATTTCCCTCAGAAGGGTGACAGAAAAAACTCCACATGCTCTGGGCTCAGTATGCCCTCCTTACTTTGTTCTGCAGGGCAGTTCAGGACCTTCACAAATCTGAAAATTATTATCCTGCTTGGAGTCAAGTTTTCATCTTTACTGCAGTCAAAATGAGGTCTCATGTCTTACCTACTGGAGACCCTCAAGGAAAGCTTTTTCTGTRAGGACTGCGTCTACACTGCCTGTGTCTTTCTCCCTGCAGCCTCACACCTGGATCTCAATGGACTCCCCAGTTCCTAGAGGAAGTATATAGAAGTCATTTAAAAGAAGCTGTGATAAAGGGAGGAGGGAAGAGCCTATACAAGAGCAGTATTTACAAACAGGATAGTTCAACAGTGATACATAATGGGATAATATAATGCTATTAAAAATATATATATCAGGTACAACTGCTTATGAAAAGGTGAGATAACCTGTTTCAGGAAGTTTGTTGGTATATTACTGTAGAAGATCTCCTGTAAATAGTAGAATAAAGGTTAAAGTAATCTTCAGATGCTACCTACATTTCCTTCTGCTAAAGAAAGAAGCCAGACTGACAGCTGTGGGATTTAGAGATATCCACATTTCTGGTTGCTATTTAGAAATTGTAAGGTATTTCAGCTGTTTTCTGTTCAGCAATATSTATCTTATAACTCTAGTCCTACTAAAGAAAAAGTGCAATTTTCTCTATCTGTCAAGTCAAAGTTATTTATGAAACCCTGCAAATAGTGTRTCTTATCTGATTACACCTGTCCAATAAAATTCTCCTAAAAGCACTTCAGCAACACGGTAATTATAAAATGAGTCTGTGTTTGACCTGCATTTARACTTGTGTCATAAACAGTTTTCTGACATATGCTCAAAGGTATTAGGTAATAGTGATTTGCATGTCCCAGGCAGAGCTGTCTGAAARGGGTCATGTCCACAGCCCTGTAAAGAAAGTGGGGCTAAATCAGTTGGGAGGGAGAGATGCTGTGCACATCATATAATCTTTTTTTCTTACATTTTGAATTTCAGCATCTTCAGAAAACTTTTTCACTGAGTTTTCTTTATCTAATAGAATATTATGAAAAAAGCAAGAGGAAAATTTTTCTTCAGTCACCCCAAGTAATCCTATTCCAAAACTAATTAATCCTATCCTTCCAAAGTTGCATCTAAAGCTCAYGTTTGTTTTGCAAGGGTTTTATGCTTTGTCAGCTATCAGTTGCTGAAAGGTAATACAAAAGGGATAAAACAAAAAASACCAAGATTCCTGCTTCAGAGGATCTGAAGCTGTTTGTTATAGCTCCAGACAATTTGTTTCCAGGAGTTCTGAGTTCAGTGAGGCAAATTTCAGTGAGCCTCTGCCCAGGAGTGAGGACAGAGATGCTTCCTCCTGCCACAGTCAGTGAGGCCGAGGTGTTTCCATTCTCCCATGTCCTATCTAATATTTCTGACTGAAGTGGCATGGCAAGGCTAATTAAGTCAGCAAGACTGCATTAATCTCACGTTTCCTAATTGCTTTTTTAACAACCTGTGTCTGGCAATTGAGTCTCCAACCAAGATGCAAGAARTACAGGCAGGTAAATAAAGGACATTTCTTCCAGACACATAATGATACTCTCACATGTATCTCTGGCATTGTATTAAATATTAGAATATAATGGTGGTAAGGTTTAGAAGAGGCCCTTATGCCAAAGCACTGTGAAGAGATTCTAGTTCATCATGAATATTTTCAAATCAAATTCCAAATAGGCTTAGTTATCTTGCCAGAGAGTTCATCATTTGAATACAAGCCCCAAATATTTTAATACCATTGGACACACACACACACACACACACACACACGCAAACACACACACAAACACACACAAAATAAACTTACCTGTCATAGTTTTGTATCATTCCATTTGTTTCTCAAGATGCAGAAGGATTCAGATTCTGGAATTGAATAGTATAGAATGCCATTATGTTTCAAGAAAATATCCCAAATATTAAGACCAAAGTTCTAATAAATTTGCCAGTATTCGAATACAAAAAATCTTAAATTCATCCAGTATTAATTTTGATTCCAACAAAATTCAAAATCATCAGAAAATCRAAAATATCCGTGTCACATATTTACCAGAAGTACTGATATGGGTCACTCCTTTGAATTCCAAAATGGCATACATTGATGTTCTAGCTTTGAAATAAATTTTAACTTTGTTTAAATAACTTTCTTTAATATATTCAGCAGTATGGCAAATGCAGCAACAGATACACTTTTACAGAGAGAATGTAAAATTAAATCATCTGCTCATCACGTGCAGGAAGAGTAAAGCTGTGAGAGAATTCAAAATAGAGGGATTTACAGATGGAAAGAGACTTTTTGTTCTTCCCCCAAATGCTTTTATTTTCATGTTTTTAATTCTGCTTTTATTTTCTTGAAAAAACTAAATAAGTGARGCCAATCCTTAACTGAAATTAATTTCGAAAGCCAATATATCAAACAAGCATGCCCAGAATGCACAGAATGGGATMGTTAGTCACTGTGATGTAGGGATGGAAACTCTTCTCTGTCTTATTTTGTGTCCTTAAAAGGTCTCTGTGCAGCCCTTCAAGCTGTGATCCTAAGTGGACAGAATTTTCTGTATTTCTTTATCTATTATAGTTCCTAAGAATGAAGTTTGTCAGGATTGCAGTGCTACTGTTAAGGAATCCCAATTCTATAGATTCTCCTGTTTCAAAATGACCCTGTAAACTGAAGAAAATGGCACCAAGATAACTGAAAACAAATTAATACCAAGAGATGCTTGATAAACAAAAGCACATTTCACAATTTAAGTAAATTCCAAATGAAAACAATGAAAATGCACAAAGCCAAAAAATTCAAAAGTTAACAGATGCCTGGTAGTCTGAAAAATTTAAGGAAAATGTAGAAAAAATTGGATACTGGACCATTCACCAAAAGAAGTGAGATTGAATTCATCTCAGCCTAGCAAATGTGTTCCCTTGGTTTTCCAGGAAATAATATCCTGAAACAGAAAAATAAAAATGACTGCAAGTCCCTACTGTGCTTTAAAAATCATTATTTTAAAAGGAAGGAAAAACTAAAACCACAGGCACATGGAACACAGCAGTGACTTCAGTTACTGTTTCTGCCCTAATTTCACAGAATCCCGTGTTAAAAAAATTGCTCACTAGCTACTTTGAATCCTAATTGTGGAGTCTGTTAAGGATCTTGGTTCTTAATTATTCACTCAGTCCTGTTTGTAGCAACAACCTACAGGATCTGGAAWACAGTCATAAATTATCAAGAGCTGCCCCCAAATTGTCCCATTTTTATGGTGTGAAGTCTTCATGTGGGAAAGGGAGTAGAAAAAATTAAATTCTTTCAGAGAACAAAGCCCCAAAATTTGCATTTTACATGCATGACAGGGAAAGTAACAAGCAGTTTCATGGGGTTTTAGTAATGGTGTTCTAGTAAATTATAATAAAGCCCATTTCCTCCAAAAACTGGGGGCCACTCCTTCCTCACTGGTGGGTGCACCCTGACAGAGTGCCCAGGGTAGCACAGCAGACAGAAAACACAAGCCACAGAAGAGATGAGGTCACTAAAAACCTCCCAGGTGACACAATTCTGCTTTAAAAGGGACGATTCCTCTGCAGGAGCTCCCAGACCACACTGACTTCCCTGCTCTTTCCCTCTCCTGCTTTCTCCCCGGCACAAAGAGCAGCACAAGCTTTCTGCTTTGAAGTAATGAATGAACCTGAAGGATGCTCTGTCAAGCCATGCAAAATTAATTAGGTCAAGGACTCGGGTGGCTGCAGGGTGACTGTTACACTGACATTTTTAAGCAGCCTGTCTGTTGCACAGCAGCCCTCCCAGTTGTGCCATCCCAAAGATCAGCGTTATGGGACGTGTTCATCAAATCACTAAACATAATCATATTTCCTTTTATAACTGTCATGGCTTCTTTCCCACATGCTCACTCCCCTCTCTTTTTGTTCTGCATTGTATTTATTATTATTATTTTGCCTACACAAAATAAAAGGTTTCTGAATACTGCTGGGTTTTTTTTTCCTTTGTACAACAGCTCCCTCTAATGTTCGCTCTTTTTTTTTTCCTTCATTTCCTGATAGAGGGAAAAAAGGTTGTTATCCTTAAAATTTGATGAACATTGTTTCTTTGGCTGTTCTTCTGTGTTGTGAATACACAAATACTAAAGCTCAGACTGACAAGAATTTTTTCTAGACATTTTATATACATCTGATGAATAAGCTTTATCAATAGTGCCAAAAAATTACAACATTATTTAAAAAATTATAGATACAAAAATAAAGCTGATTTCCCTCTGATGCTTTTCAGGGCTTCAAAGATCAATATATGGTTTGATGGCAGAGACTTACTTGCAGATATTTTATTTATTTATTGTCTTGTTCCATCTCTGAATAGGTAAGGAGATGTGAGCAGATGTGCTGTTCTGACATCTTTTTTAGAAGCCAGTGAGTAGAAAAGTGCTGAATAAAATACAATCGAACCAGCCTAAAGCCCAGGAAAAAACAKATCAGTTCCTGAGGTCTTTGAGTAATGGTGATTGTACTGCAGAGTAACAAAAACAAAACAAGCCATACAGAAATGGGATATGGATTAAGGAAAAATKTAAAAGAGGAAAAGRGACAAAACAGTGGGTATGAGAAGGGAATGAATGATCAATTGGATCAATAGACTTTAAAAACAAGAAGTTCACTGCCATTTCCCAGGTCAGCATCCTGCACAATGAACTCCCTAGATGTGAAGGAGACAGATATCTTCTCCTCAGAACTCCCAAATATTGTGGTTGTCTTCAAGCAAATGCTGGTCTTTGAAAACCTGTATTTGTGCAAGCTCAGTGTAATGGCATCCAGTCTCCTATGTCAGGGTAAGAAGGCTTTTCACCCCCTGGAAYGTCACAAAATCCAGCTAACATTTGGCCATTCAATGTGAAGGCTGTTTCAAGGACCACTGAACATGAGCAAATACTTATAGCAGGTAATGGTCAAAGTTTAAAACAACCACAGCACTTAGAAATTAATTAGCATTCTTGTTAAAACGGACCTCAGTTCTCTAAAGCTTGCTGGACCTAAAGGACCTCGTTTTACATTAATTTGTTTCAATTAAGATTTAATCTTTTTTGCATTTACTTTTCAAATGTGTTACCAGGAAAAAAAAAAGTCTTAGGAGACATGTCTCAAATTTAAGGCAATGTTTAAAAAATACGTGAAAAGCATATTATCCTCACTGGAAGTCAGGGTTTATGAATTATAGCCAAAATTTATTACTGGATATTTTTGCAGCTACTTTAAGGAACCTCAGTTTGGGAACATTTTTACAACTAGGTAAACAGAAGCTTAAATGACTGGAGCATTTTTATTAAAACAACTTGGTTTCATTGTGGAAAATAAAGCTTATATTAGATCAAGAGCTCTACAAGTTCCTCAGTCACCAGTCAAAATAACTACCTTTTTTGCAAACTATCGCCATTATGTATGTTGACATTTTCATTATGTCAATGTTGTCAGATCTTGTGATGTCAGTATGACATTTTAACATTAAACTGAACAAAAAATGCATGTGTGCTCAGGCAGGTACACGAGAGTCTGAAGCTAAATTTCTGACCACCRTGTATCTGCAAATGCAAAGTCTAAAAAAACAAAGTCTAATAAAACATTTAAATACATATATGCACACACACAAATCTCAGTCATTATAGAGTAAGTACAATAAGAAAATARAAARTRAAAACAACAACAAAAGCCTTGAARTGCAGAGGAAATTATGTGGTTAGAAGACATGAAGTTCAAGAGGAATATTCTTGATGGTGGGCTCAACTAGGTTTTCAGCACCCTGCTGGAACACAAAGTCTTCAAAGTCTTCAGTGAGCAACTTGATAGTCCTGTGCTTTGAAAGAGCAGGAAAAGGGAAGGCRATTGCATTCAAAGGAACATCAGCTCTAATGAGGGGAGGGGARATTCACACTTCTGTGAGGAGGTAACTGTCTGAAATAAGGGGCATATAGCAGAGGTTTTCCAGGCTCCCTCAGAGCTACAGCATTGCCAGTTCTGCTGCCCCATGAGCAGTGTGGTATAGAAACAGCAATGTGCACTGTTGATAGGGCAGGAGGGCAGATGCCTGCACCTAGGACAGGCCTTAACAACAGATTGGATTGTTTCTTGCATCTCTCCAAGCTCCAAGTGAGGAATATACTGCAAAGTGAGAGCTTAAATTTAGGGCTCAGTTCAAAGCAATAAAGAAGATACAGATATTTGCAACCATATTAGTGAGGTGGTTACAAACCTATGGGGAAAAAAAGATAAATATTGTTACTTACATTATAACAGTGAACATTAAAAAAAAATCCTCTATACACTCTGAACTGCACAGGGTTTCCTGGGTGATATCTCTGTGTCAGCCAGGTCTCAGCTTTCACCTGGGGACAAGCACACTTTTCCTGTTTACAACCTTGGGTTTCTCACCTGCTTAGCTGCACGCTGTACATCAGCTCACACATTTGAATTGCACAGGAAGCTASTTCTCTCAGAGCTCACATTGCATCCCTCAAGCTGTGTGGTGAGAGGCTGKTCCCCACACAGCATGACCAGGCTGGGAGACCCTGGGGCAGGAGGAGCCCCAGTGCCAGCTGTGTGCACTCTGTGTGATATATACCTATTTATAGATTATGTATGTACCATATACATGGGTGTGTGTTTGTGCATATGAATCGTGTGTGTGTGTGTGTGTGTGT